>VMKM01000856.1:0-223254 GCA_008360985.2 Macquaria ambigua | reverse complement strand
ATTAAGAGGGTATGTCATAATAACAACACCTTGCAGTGAATACTGGATGAATAACCAACTACCAAGTCTATGCCAGAAGAAAAGCCTTATTTGCTACAAATTAACTTAATCCTAGCAACACGAGTACCATGCAATACTCAATTTATAATGCTGAGAGCCTGAAGCTTTTACTGGGAGAATATTTTGAAAAACTGAAAGCAATTGTTTATTCCAGTTGAATAGAATAAAAACAGCTAATATTTCATGAAATGCCATACAGAATGAATCTTATCACACAGCAATATTGAGAAGACACATCCAAGCGTTTCCTTGGTGATATCTGTTAGGATAAGCATCTCTTATCACCAATACAAGAAGATGCTGGAATGCTAATAACTGGCCTCTTGATTTTCTAACTCGGCTCCAACGGGCACTAATATATTCACGTGAACCTCTCCCAAAAACACAAATCCAAGTATACTCTGTGGCTCCATTTCTGTTCAGTCTGATATTACCAGCATGTTAACATTCATCTATAACTGTCTGAGGGCTGGTATAATGTTAGTGATCAAACAATAAATCAATTGAATCATTAGTCGATACACAGAAAATGTATCCACGTGACATTTGATCAATCAATTTAATCACGCGAGTCATTTATCAAACAAAATGACAAACATTTGCTGGTTCCAGCTTCAAAAAATGGAAGGTTTTCTGCTTTTGTCAAATTCTTGAATATCTTTGCATTTTAAATTGTTGGTCGGACAAAACACGCAATTTGAGGTCATCACCTTGGCCTCTGTGAAATTATGGTGGGCATTTTTCACAATTTTCTGACGTGTAGACTAAAAAATGTAATATATTAATGACAAATATAATAAACAGATTATTTGATAATGACAATAATCATGCACAGGATTCAAATGAACAAGATCTCTAGACAAAACCAAAATTAGTGGGCTAAAGCACCTTACAGTATGCTATGTGTACTCTGCATTTCAGAAGAATTGTGGTGCATTTAAACTCTAAAGCATCCCATATGCAAGGAAATACCCAAAGAGTTAAAATGAAAAGAGACAATCTATGTGCATCTGTGTGTAATGTCTGTAAATATAAGGAAAAAACAAAGGAGGTGGTTCAGAGAGTGAGAGCACCGATTCATTTTGCATGTAAGAAGGATATAAGCTCAGAAATTCTGCTGCCAAATTCAGATTCAGGTTTTTTTAATCCTAAAATACACAAGGCCAGGGAGATAAAAAGACTCTCCCAGATAAACCACAAAAAAGGCAAGAGAGAAAAAATAAACCCAGTTTTCTGCCGGAACAGACAGTAACCCACAGATAAATTACAATTGTTGAATTCCTTCACCCAAAGCCTTCAGGTCCTATCACTCCCCAAACATCAATGATTTCCATTCATCATTAAACATCTCTTCCCTCAAAAACTGTTCTTGTGTTGCAGTGAGACAAAGCATCACTAAAACTAAAAATACACTGAAGCATGAAAACCACTAAGACAGAGAAGATGAATCATTTCAGTGTTTACAGCCAACTCACTATCAATTGGAAAAGTAGTTTTCTCCTTGACGATGCCGTGAAATGTCTGAGTGAATGAAACAAAATGATTCGTGTCATATACTACAAATTTCAACACAAGGGTTTTCAAGGGGTTTGCCTTCTACCATTCCCCAACATGTAAATGTTGCTCCATCAATAGTTGTCATCATCAAAATGTCGCGAGAAATATCCTCATGAATTTAAGAGAGGTTGAGGTCAAAAATATTATAAATTATGACTTTATCAATGAGACCTAATTTCTCTGCAAAAGGCAAACACTTGCAGACGTTACTTAAGTCATGTTAAGTCATGTTAAGTCATGAAATCATGTCACTTTTCTTTTTTGCCAACTATTTTTTTAATAGTCTCTTACAGAGGGCTGAGAGATAACTATATCTGCATTCCTCAACATTCAGTGGAATCATATCATGACGATATGATCTTGTTATCTGTTATCCACATCACTTATTCCTAGCAAGCTGTAGATTAAAAAACAAAGAATGTGTTGTTGAAAAGATTTATTTTACACATGAGAAGAGTTTGCTCTTATTCAATGTATAACAGTAGTACACAGTTAATAGTTTTGAACATCAGTTTCATAATTTTATATGTAATTCTGCATACATTTGCCATATGTAATGTATATTGATATAGGAAAATACCCTTATTAATGGCGGGATAATGATTATCTACTGTCACAGCTTGTTAAGTTTTACACACATCACTCAAAAGCAGTAAAACATACACCATGTATACAGAGTGAAAACAAATATAATAAGATATTCTTGCATGCATTCACACACAAATGGAGGGATACCATTCGGCCAAAAGGACTCTTTAAGTAGCTTTGTAGAACTGGTGTTTTATGATGTCAAAAATAGAAGAGAGGAAGATATGAAAAGATTTAATGTGTCGTATTTCAAATGGAGAAAAAATGTTTTTTTTAGTTTCTTAAACATTTCCTCTCGCCCATGGCTGCTGCTAGCTTTGATCTCAGAGAATCAGAGCCTTAAAGAAAAGACACCCTTGAAGTTAAACTCTGAAAAATATTAAGATCAAGAGTTACATACTAGACCCATTACATCTCTCCTTGCACTGCAGCTGAAGTGCCTGTACATGAATCTGTTCTGTGCCAGCTGTGATCATATGACCAGGTGAATCAGCCTTCCTGTGCCATGGCTGCAGGGGCTGTTTTTGACAGGAACACATAAATATTCATGACTGGCATGAGAAATACTCAAAGGGAACTGAGCGTCAACTGATGGCACAGGGCTGGAATAGAGCGGAAGGGAGTTAAGGAGAGAGGGAGAAACAGGAAAAGGAAGAAATACACAATGCTGTTTGTGGAGAGAGACGCTTAATCACAGCTGCTATGGCCTGGCCTTGTCATCAGTCAGCTACATTCAGTAAACAAAGGGCAACCTTTCAGCCAGAGAGAAAGAAAAATATTCAAGAGAAGTAGAATCATTAGAAGTAATTTGACTGATGGATGTTGTCAATTTGTGCAGTCACATTAAATAGATAGTGATCACCATTTTATATATCTCAGTTGGTAATCCTCTGGGACACAAAATATACACAGTACCTTGTGGTATGTCTTATTTATGAAGGCCTGGGCTCACGCTGTGAGAGCTTGACTGTTGCTATGTGACCTTAGCACTAAAGTAGTGTACCAGTAGGTTACAGAAGCTCACAGTGTCGCAACAAGCAAGAAGGGCAATATCTCTTCTCGGCACAGTTGCACTCACATATGGTAGCACTCTCTCACTGAAGTATCATAAGTAATAGGAATGGTATTCTTATCTCTAAGCAGTAAAAGAGGCAGGAAGAGACAGTCAGAGGACTAAAGCAGCACTTCCCTCCTTTGTTTACAGGGACCACGGGGATAAAGTCAACTGTTTCCCCTCCAAACCAACTCTTGCTATGCAGCTTACTTTACTGTTAGATCCCATGGGTCTCTTTACCACAAACACTTGTGGCAAGGATAACTAGAACAACTCAAGAGTAACAGCACAATGCAGTAGAAGAAGTGAACAATTACATTGTAGGAGCAACAATTTAATTTCTAAATTAGGGTCAATGCCACAGTTAAATAGGGAAACCTACTATTCAAAACAGCACGTACAATAGACCACATTAGCCACAGACAGCATTGTGGTACTGTATTTTGCATAAACTGTTTCTGGATCACCATTCAATCATTACAGCCAGTATCTAACCTCAATAATCTCTCTCACATTAAATAAGCTTTGTTGGCATGGATGTTGTTCAGGCATTAAGTGTTTCTCTTTCTTTCTCAGTATATGTATCTGTCTCTATCGGTACGCTCTGTGAAAGGGATTTGAGCGGCAGATGTCTGGGTTAGGCTCCTTACTAAAACATTGAGAGAGAAAACAAACACTCAGGAGGGCTGAGAAAAGGGGGCTGACATCTCATCACAAGCTATCAGCTGCCACCGTATGCCTGCTCCCTTCTGTTCTATTCCCTTCTCCCACTTGCCTGATTAATATTTCAGCGAGGAACAGTCTGCTCTGCCGAAGATCATTCTAATGCAATCTGATAAAAAAAAAAAAAAAAACACTCATTGGAATCTGTATATTTGAGCCCTCTGAAACGGAACAAGAAATTACTGTCAGCCTGCAACTGTGCAGCTCAACATGCATGAATACGGCAAGTGTTTTTGCGTCTCCTGGCATGAACCAGCATGTGTGCTGTTGTGTTTTTGGCATACACATCACTGAGCACTGTCTATATGAATGTGCAAATACATGAGGCAGGAATATAAATTATACATGAGATGCAAGAGGCAGTGAGTCTCCCAGGGGTGCCGGTCACATCTCAGTGGAGTTGCTGGAGCTCATGGGATTACGTGATCTAGATTCATTGAAGCAAATGCACACAATGGGACACTATGAGAGTGATGAGCCAATTAGCAGCCCATTGTGGCTTTTAAAAGGAATCCATAGCTATTCTCAGGGTTAATGAATGCATCTGTGGTTGAGTGTCATTTTGGCTTATGCATTGCTGCAATATTATCTATTTCAGGGAGGATGGTTTAACACATGTGCTTAAATGTATAACAAAGTTGTTTGTTACGCTAATGCACTAGCTATTTGCCTTTGTTTTCTGTATTACTGCCCTTATGGAATAAAAATGACATGAATTAAAAATCATGTGACGTAATCTGACCTTTGAGCGGTGCACTTCGCCATCATCATCCTCCCCGCCGACTCCGAGGATCTTCCGGCTCTTCAGGCGGCTTATGAGGTCTGTCTGACTGTGCTTCTTCATCAGAGGAGGGTGAGGTTTAGACGCCATGGTGCACACACCTGACAAAGGAGTGGAAAGAGAGGTAGGCAAGCAGTGGGTGTATGGTAGTATTGTTGGAGGAAATGAATGAATAAATGAAATGGAGAAAGAGTGGGAGAGAAAATGGGAAAAAGAGAAAATAATGAAAATATTAATTAGTTCCCAGACTAATTATGTAAGAAACATCAATGGAGCTTTTCCTCTGTTATTACCCCTCGCTCTGAGGGAGACACCTCGATACAGCACAGACAGGAAGAAGTATCAACCAATCTACCAATAATCCCCATGAGGACTTGACTTATGCAACACAATTACATAACACGGGTCTAGCAAATACAGGCAACAATAAAACCTTCCACTTAGGTCAGAATGGAAGCAGGAGCCAGATGTCCTCTAGATCTGCCAAGAGGCCAACAGACGCAGGTGCCTGCTCAAAGAGCCAATGGATCTGATAGTGACACAGGCTATTGCTTTACACACACACACACACACACACACACACACACACACACACACACACACACAGGTGTAAATGGAGCTGGGCTTTCTGAAGACTGAGGGTCTCACTGTCCATATCGATCAAGTTCCACTGACATTTAACTGATGTGGGCCTGTATTGTCTACACAGCAATATACCCTAACCTTGGCTACAGAAATATGTAATGTCTTGTTTCAAATGAATAAGTGATCGCCTTTATTCCAACAATGATTTCATCATCTAATTTCTTTAATTTTTGTCACAGTTAGTCAGTTTTTGCTGCTTTAAGCTGTCAGCATGACTTATTTTTATCCCCATATGCTGCTGTGATTAACAACAGACTAAGGCTACACTGTTGCACAGCCAGCTAGCTTTGTTAGTTTTTCAAGTAATAAAAAAATGTATTTCATAACCAAGAAATTGTGAAAAAAAAAAACTCTGCTTACCCTTTGAGTCAGAAAGTTTGCTACATTTTGCCTTAACAATAACGCTGTGATTCCTGCATTTCTTTTAGTAGTAATAGTCTTCCATTATTAATAACTAACACTTTTGATGTTTTAATTTGTTTAACGAATATAGCCCACTATTATTATTAACAATTGCAATTTCTGATCTATACATTCAAACAGTAATTTCTTCAATGCATAAAACTAGAAATAATTATAAATGACAAACATCTGCAAGCTATTTTTGTATTTTTCTGCCTGTGTTGGTTGTTAGCTGTGATAGCAGTATGTGCTGTGGTCCTATTGATCAATGTTAATGACTAGTGCCTGTGGATTCAATGGGGACAAGCAACAGTCAAATCAAGAGAGATCATCATCATCGACTCAATAATGTAATCACCACCATGGCTCAACTGCAGGCAAAAAGGCATGCACAAACGTGTACTGTGCACCCACACACAATGGGAAGGCCTGTCTAAAAACTGACAGCTACTCCATAGGGAAATTCTCTAGAGGAGTAAAACAAGCCATTATTGAACTACTCTCTCAAGGATAAGGACAGCACCTCTAACTGAGAGCTTTGTCCCCAGGAAAGGAAAAAAAAAACAATCAGTGCTACCAGGAAACAACACGAAGGGCTCAGTTTTCAATTAATTAGAAAGTGTATCATCACAGTTAGAGGCATCAAGTAAATATAAACAAATACTGTTGGTTTTCTTACAGAGGCCAAACTGTACAGGTAGGCTGTATAAGAGAACAGATTGTAAAAAAAAAAAATGAAATTGTCCATTGTACATTGAGTGGAGCATAATAGACCAGCAACATATTAGATTCCATTTTAGTGAAAGCTCAGTCAGCGAGGTGTTGATTCAACTATATTTTAATTTCTGAGGCTGTATAGTTTTACTGATCTATTGTAATTTGTGCTGAAACAATCAGTGGATTAGTCAGTTTAATTGATCATCATTTTTCCAACTAGTTAATCAATTTAGTCAATTACCCAGTAAAAAATACTGAACATTTGCTGGTTCAAGGGTCTCAAACGCGAGAATCCGCTGCTTCTCTTTTTCGTAATACAGTAAGTTTAATATATTTGGGATTTTTGACTGCTGGTGAGACACAATGTGCAATTAGAAGACATAACTTTGGCTACATGAAAAGTTAAAATATAAACAAGCGTGACTGATAATGTATATACATTGTAAGGTCTTTCTAAAACTTTGTTATCCTCACCCCCACTTTTTTCCTTCTTATGTGTTTGGAAGGGACAGACTGGTGGGAACTAGAAAGTGTGCTAATCTGAGTACATTTCAGTCTGCAATACATGGGAAGCCATGACAACATTCCCTTGTATTGGCATGCATACATAGGATTGCAGAGGTCAGTGAAGGTTACACAGCATGTGTTCAGGCTTCTGTTGTCAAACATCCCACACAGTACATGAGGCACTAGGCTTTCCCTTTTCTGTAACTATCAGCAGGAAGAGGCACCACAGGAGAAAAAAAGAAAGAAGAAGGGAAACTTTTGTACTCATGTAGGCAAACCCTCTTCTTTGTTTTTTGCAATTTATGTTGAAGTTTTTTAAACAAGTTACATAATTTCACCAGATATACAGTATGCAGTTTAAAAATTTGGCAGCTCAATTTGCAAAAGGGCTAACAGTAAAGTTTGATGATCCATCAATGCTCAATGAATCAGTGCACTCTCAGAATGATTGTGATGAGACCTTTGCTTCAGGCTAAATTATGTTAATTGTCAGATGAAATAGACTGCCTTTTAGATTAGTCACTAAAAGGCAAACTTTACTAGTTTTCAAGCAGTAAAAATAAAGTGTATCACAGTAGGCCAAATTTGCTTTATTGCATTGCATCCTTTGCAAGATGATTATTCCACATTGCTATATCACTGTCTCTACCTTCAATTCCTTCCACCTTTCGTGCTGAAAAGTCTGCAATTGTATCCTACAACCTCCCCATTCACAGAAAAGTAAACAGGCAAATCACCCTCCCTCATCATAAGAATGAGACACAACTAACTACATGCATTGGCAAATCGCGCATGCTAAAATACCCTTGCATGTCTCACCCTTTGAATCTCCCTGCCAGTGCTCCTTGACTTGCCAGAGTAATGCTGATGGAGTTGCCTAGCAACTGCCAATGGACCAATCGCTTCTTCATTATTGAAAACAACTTTCATGATTGAAACCCCCTTTGATGATGAGGTCTCTTGCTGAGAGCCAACGGTGACTCCACTGTTGTTCTCCTTGCTGTCACGGGTGACATTTAAGGGTAAATTAGACACTTTGATCTGTATTCGGTCAGCTGGAGTAAAGACATGCTTTCCTAACGAGCAGCTTCTTGTCAGCATAAAAGACTTTAAGAGGGACAAACTTAAAAGCTTTAAGCTCTACTTTAAAGCTCAAAAGTAGATACGTGGTTGGTAAAGTTGGTCTTCTTAATAACTACAACCGTTAAAACTAATGTTACAGGCTGTATATGCAATCTCACTCCTTCAGAATGGCAACATACATACTTATTTGAGTTGTGAAATCACATCTCACCTGGATGATGAAAGAGGGGTCAAACCTGAAGATGAGAACAAGGTATGAATTGTGTAAAACGGTGAATTATTGAGTACGCTGGACAGGATGAATAAAGAGAAGCTGAATTTAAGAGCAGGTCAACTGAGACAGAAGTCCATTTTTTAGACACCCAAGAGTAAAATTTCAACATTGTGTATCGAGATGCTGTCCATTTGGAGTATTTAAGTGTGCAAAGGACACTTAGCTGGCTACAAGGGTGGTTTGGTTTGTTATTAAAAGAACAGCTTTAAATGGCATCCAAAAATACACTTCATCACATCAACACTTCTCATCTCAACCAGACAAGAACTCAAACATTCAATAGTCAGTGCTATGTTATAATAGGGCTAATTTTCTAGAAGACATAGATATTCCTGAAGTAAATATTTAATGAGGAAATGCTATTTCTATTCGGGAAATCCTATTTACCATTTTAAGCGTATATTAGATGAAAGAATTTAAAAGATACGGTAAATTAAAAACACCCTGACTAAAATAGAGCACATCCACTCAACAAATTTCAGCAATATGAGGGTGGTTAATGTCTTGCTTTAGAAACAATCAACAACCTTGATTCCATGTAAAAAAATGAAAAAATCTGCAGATTCCTCAAAAGCACTGCATGTGTGATGATGACATACATCAAAAAGCCTCAAGGACTTCAGAAAAAAAGACAAGAGGCAGGTGTATCAGTGATGCTAGAAAGCCTGCTATTGATGCAGTCTGAAGAGACAGGGTTTCCTTCACTTTCTGTGATCGAGCATGTCTTTGAAGAATATCAATGCATTTTCCTCCCTGTGGGATAAACAAACAGGGAGGAACAGAGTCTTATCACAGAAGAACATAGAAGTTAATCAATGTGTGTGGGCAAGAGGCCAGGTTAGAAGAACCAGAACAGAAGAGTTTAGGACCAGCAGTAATATGAGTAACAACTACTCTCTCTGTTTGTTTGCCGGGGTTTTGTGACAGAACGTGTGCTGTGGAAATGAAAAGCTGCTTAACATAGGAGGAAGATATTGTGGGAAAGGTGTGAACTCCCTGAGAGATATCTGGTTAGTGACTAGAAAGACATTCTGTAAAAAAAAAAATTCTATCATATGAACAAAGCAGTGTGTGGGTGTGGAGGAGCAACTGTGAACAAATGTGTTACTCAAAATAAGAAAGCAGCCTGCTCATCTCCTCCTCTTTTCCATAAATAACATGAGACACAGTTGCCCAATAGCCTCTAAATCCCCTCACGTTTGGAATATCTAGCAGCACCACATAGAGCCAAAAGTAGATAACGCACAAAACAACACTTCTAATCAACAGACTCCAGAAACAAGCACAAGCAGTTCATCCTCAATGAAATGTCTGTCTCTTGTGGGCACACAGAATCATTTATTGACCTTAGTAAATGTATTATCTCTCATGGTTAGTGTTAATGATATGGACTTACCCTGGGGATTACTGGAGCTTCAGCACAGTATAACTTTAAGCTGAGTACAGGAAGATCGAGTCTCCCATGATCTGATGAAATAAGATCAAGCATTCTTGTTGACCCCTATTGGATTCCAGATGTCCAGAGTTGCTTGTTCGTGTTGTCTTACTGCTGCACCAGACTAAGCCACCCCCTCTGCTACTGAGGTTGGAGCTATAAACCAGGAAGAGGAATCTGGAGATGTGGAGAACTACTTTTTAGCAGCATGGCTCTAAGGATGGCAATGTCTGTCTGTCGGTCCACCACTTTGGTGCAGGCTGAAATATCCTAAAATCTATTGGATGGATTGCCATGAACTTTTGAAGACATTTATGGTCCCCATAGGATGAAGCCCACCGACTTGGGTGATCCCCTGACATTTTCTCTAGCACCACCATGAGGATGACATCTTTGATTTTTAGTGAAATGTCTCAGCAACTATTGAATGCCATTAAATTTAGTACAGATATCCATGGTGCCCTGAGGATGAATCCTGACTGTTCCTCTAGCACCACTAGCAGGTCAAGATTTTCACTTATCCAGTGAAACATCGCAACAACTACAAGATGGATTGGCACACACTTTGGTACAGACATTCATGGTTCCCAGACGTTGTATCATACTGCCTTTGGTGATGCTCTGACTTTGCATTTTGTGCCCCCATGAGGTTAACATATGTGGTTAAGATGTCTGGTCCTTTCATGTCTCACCATTACCACTGTATCGTTACTATGCAGTGACTAAAAGTCATCAGCACTTGAGCTGATGTGTTTGTTGGCAGGGAAAGTAGCTGGAAAATTATTCTGATGACAATTTGTGACACCAAATCATTGTATCTCTGATTATGTGTGACCACATCCAATCACTGGGGAAGACTGAGGCACAAGTTTTCCTTGACAGCAGGCCAACATGACAGTCTAGTGCCCCAGGGCAACTAGAGCTGAGTAACAGTAGGACTCCACTTTGAAGTCTCTGAGTGCTCAGCATTTCCACAACAACCTCAGATACCTACTCAACAGAGATAAACTGATTCACTCCCACCAGCTCCAGGAGATGCTTACAAGATCTCTTTTTGGATAGATATCTGTGGCGTGCAGCCCCATGAGCAATCCTGATCAAAACAGTAAAACAAAACAGTGTCAACAGTATTTCCACAGAACAGGAACAGCATGAGGAAAAAACATTGTTCAGCTCGTCTTGACAATGTGTTGGGCATTCAAGGTTTGTCCTTAACTGTGAGCCTATGCTTCTTTATCTAAAAGCTTTACTTCATTTTCTTTTCTTTTCCAATGTTTTTCTTCACAAACAAAAACTGAATGGCAAACGGCTGTAACACTGAGTTTTGTTATACCCCTGCATTCCAGTTCTTACTATTCATGTAACAGATAAAAGCCTTGCTGTTTTCTGATCCACTCGCCTTTTAGCTGCGCTCTATTTGAGCAGCAATTAAGTCCATTTCTTCTTTAGAATGTTCAAAACTGATTCACTGAACAATATCCAAATCAGGAGTTAAACTTTTATCAAGCAATAAGTTAGCCTTCGGTGGCTTCCCTTGGTGACAAACTCAACATTGATTTGATGTAATTCTAAAGCAGGTCATTCTGTAGATAAAACCCTTGTATGGGTTTGTCATTGTTGTATTTAGTTCCACAAAATTTCTATACATTTTATCTAAAGGACAAAATCCCTGCCGGAACAATAAAAGGTGTGAAGAGGCACTAGTGGAAGGCTTTCACTGTGTGCTGGAGTATTAACAGACAATTAAGACTGCAAGGGAGGATCTGACCTCATTATAGATTCAACAAAGTCATTATTACAGCACCAACCAAGCGCTGCTAAGAGGAGTAGATTAAAACACAATAAGGCTCATACAAGGGGTTGACACCTGGGCTGGTGTGACATCCTGACACCCCTATAATTGGTGTATCATAGTATGTAGCTGATATTGTATTAGCGTTTTGTTGAAAAATGTTCCTGTTAATTCATCTACCCACAAGAGTGGACGAGATAACATGCATTACAATACAATGCCACCAGAAAATGTAGCCTCAAATTTGACCATAGAGTTGAATCGACACCGCTCTGACACAATCAGAACAAAAACTGAACACTGAAAGTATTTCTTGTAACTACATTGTAATGCACATTAGATTGCACAGGTGTTCAAAATATTGTGGCAACCTTCTGTGTCTGTTAAGCCCAGTTCAGATGAAAGATTTGCGACAAAACAAAACCATTTTAGAACGTTGCAGGGATGCAGGGAAGTTGCAGCGTTGTGAATTGGACCGTCTCGACTCAAGCTGGCTGATGCCGTCGCCTGCAACTCAGCTTGTCAAGTCCCCAGCGACTGATTTTAGAACATTAGGCACATCACCTGTTTCAACAGCCAATTAGCTCAAGGCGAAGTCAGCTGGTCATCTTGTTTTTTATGTTTTCGCCATTTCATCAATATTAGAAATGCAACTGTAGCAAGTAACTACCCTCATTCATATTTTAAAGATGCTACAAATTATATCCAGCTACAAAAAAAGCCTAAAAAGCTGGCAGGTTAGAACGGAAGTACAGAGAGTTGTTGCTATGGAAACAATACACTGTGTCATCTAGTCGCATTGGTGTAAAGTGGCAGGTTTCAGAACGTTGCAGACCTGCGCATTGCAAGTAGTTGCAAGTTTCAACTCATCATGAATCTTTGGTCTGAACTGGCCTAAAGAAGCATTATAAGATGCGAAAACACAGGAAACAAAAACCCTACCACCTCACAAAACTACTGACGGATGAGTCTTAAATGCTGCCTTTTCTCTTCCTGTGGCCTGCATGATCACACATTTGACACATTCAGTTGAGCGTGACCTCAGTACAGCTCAGTCGAGGGTAGGCGCTGGTGTAAAAGAGATCAGCACATTATATTGTATAAGTGGAGAGATTGATACTGTAGATGTATCCAGCTATATCCAGGGGTGTTAAAACTCAGATTTCTTCAAATCACCTAAACTAAGGTTTTCCCTGCCTGACAGATGCTAGCTCTGATGTAGTGTAAATTACAAATGAGGTTCAGTGATGCGAAAGGGCAGAGAAAACAAGATGAACACAGAAAGCAGTGCTTATCACAGCTGGTGATAAACAAAGGGCAATGGAGAAGGCAGCGAATTCCTATCTTGAGTCAGAACAGGCCACCAATGCATGCCCTGGAAACTGTACACACAGTAAGTCTGAGGACAGAACTGCTCCTCAGTTACTATCAATGGATTATTGTGTTGAGTCAAACAGATTAATACTGTTAAATCATCTGGGAACAGTTACCACAGAATGTACTAGTCCTAATGATCCCTGGGATTTGGTGTTTCCCTGCCTAATATTCAGTTATTACATCACACTGCAGGAAGGGAAATTACCCTCTTGTTGGCTCACTTACTCCAACGTGATTATGTAAGGGTGTTCTTAGAGTGAATCTTTGGGGAGTCACAATTACATACAAAGCCGAGTATCCCAGGAGTCACTTTCACTAATGAGATGTATATCTGTATCTGTATCTATATCTGTTAGGGTAAGATTTGTAACAATGCAAACTTGTTGAAAATCCTAGTTTCAAAATGATAAGAATCATAATTGAACGGTACGTAACAACCCTCCTTGGAAAGTGAGATATAATGATCAAGAATGGGCATTTCTGAAGAACAATTTCAAGCATTGTCCTATGAACTCAGCTACAGGGATTGTGGATAATGACAGTTATCTCAGTGGAGGCAGCCCTTCATCCCTCCTCCTTGCACTACAACTACTCCTTCATAAATCAATTACAAGAAGCAAAATAATAGAGCACTTTAATACATTATTTTTGCGATGTTGGTTTGAGCACTGCTGTGTTAACCTTTGCTTTTACTAAAAATTAGGTGCCATGAGTAAAAATAGTAAATCTGGCTGGATTGGTAAATATATATTCCAATGTGGCATGTTACACACAAGCCATAGCCTAAGACATTCCTGTATGGTAAATCTGGCTCCCTAAACACTTTTAGACACACTGTAAATGGAATTAACATTAAGGCTACCAACAACCCATAATGCAACACTCTCCAGTAACAGGCTCACTCTGTAGGAGCAGTAGGAGCCAGTACTTGCTCCATTCAAAGAGAAATGTTGTGAATATGAAAATGTCTATCCCTCTAATATAATGCTGTTATGGATATCGCTGGTATGGCCTGTATGCCTCTCTTTTTTTTACTATTTCCCTTGTGTTGTTTTTATGTGTTGTATGTGTTCTAACATGTGAAATAGTTTTTCATGTGAAACTGCTTGTGCTCCCATCTTGACCAGGACTCACTGGAAGAAGAGATATTGTATCTCAATGGTACCTTCCTGGCTAAATAAAAGATAGCCAAAATAAAAAAAATAAAAAACACAATTATTATTCAAACTTAATTTCCAGAAACAAATACAAACCAGCAAACCACAATGAGGGACTGTAGTTCGAACGCATGAACATAATGTATAATTTAATGGTGTGTAAGAAAGACAGGTGGTTTATTTTTACCATCTGTTACATAGTGCCCATGTGGGTCATGGAACTGAGGGGGGGCTTCTCGTAGTGATTGTTTGGTGTTTCTATCTCTGGAGCCATCTTGACACGGCAGGCTCACTGTGAAGCAGCGAAGACGGGGTGAGGTAAAGCAGAGCTGACACTTAGTGCACACGCGCAGCTGGGAGGTGAATGATCTCCTCCAAGGAGCAAAACCATCAGAGCTCAGCAGTGATCCGGCGCACACGGAGAAAAGACGTCGAGAATGAGGTCCCGCCTTCAAACGTTCACACCAACAACACTGACACAAAGCTTCAAAACTCTGTCTCTGCTGTACTGTAAGACACAGCTGTGAGAAACAGTCAACCAGTAATTATTACTACTTAAATATAATTATTATTTTTACTATTACGCAGTGACTAACAGTTAGGGTTATTGTTGATTTCCTTATCTCTGCAGCAGCATATTATTGCACTGTCACTATGATTTTAAGATATGCGGTAATTATAATTGCACAGGGGGGCAGGTTAGAAAGCAGGAGCAGATGTTCTGTTTCATTATTGTAATGAAACATCAACTAAAGCTGCAAAACCTTCAGAGGAAAACAAACTGCCAAAACTGAAGAAAACTATGAAATTGTAATTATTAAACTACACATATACACTCAGTTGCCAGTGTATTAGGCCACCAAGCTAAATCTAATGCAGTCTAGTCCTGCAATAAATCCTACCTTTATGAAGGTTATAATGTTCAGTTTTTGTTGAAACTGTTTTAGAGATGTGTTGATTCAACTGTATGGTCCTTTTGGAGGATGTAGTTTGTGGTGCTGTTGAACTGTTTTGCGTTATACAGAGAGGTGTTTCTGTTATTTAGCCTACCCTCATTGATATAAATGGAGTGAACAAAATAATGGACACACCTGTCACCTCTCTAAAACAGTTTCAACATAAAACTGAACATTATAATTACCTTCATGAAAGTAGGATTTATTGCAAGACTGTTGTAATAGACTGCATCAGTTTTATCTAGGTGTACCTAATAAACTGGCAACTGAGTGCACAGTGTTACAGCATGTACATGCCTCTGCAGAGTTAAGTTAGGAGAAATGAAGGCCCATGTGGTGTAGTGGAGCCACAGGTAGCAAGAAATACCAGATGTCAAATGCTTGTTGTCCAGGGTTACTGTTAGCCCAGACTAATTAAATGATATAATGAAGCAGGCATTAATAACACACAACAAATGGTTATTAGTGGCTAAAACTCTGTACACCCAATTATTTTCCCCTCAAGGCTGCTGGCACATTGCATGAGATTTTGAAGCATTTCAAGGTTAACGAAAAACCGTTCACCCCACAAAACACCATCACAGTAAAAGGGGTTGTGTTACTGCACTTTGTGGATTAAAGTGAATAACTTTCATTCATCATTCATTGCAAGATCATGATAAACTGCAAGAATGCTGCACTTTTTTTGCATGTGGGCAACAATCAGGGTGCAAAAATAACTTTTTTGTCCACTAGCCAAATGCCTAGTGAATGTTCAAATTTTACCAGCCACTCAATAGATTACCATTGTTTTTTTTTTGTCTGGTGAGTGAAGCAAATCTTCCAGCCACTTATTATTATTTACCACTATTTACCAGCATTTGGCTGGTGGTTGGTGCTAGTTTTGTGCCTTGGTAATAATCTGAATTATTACTTGCATAGCCTTAAAATACAGGCAGTAACAGACACAGTGCCTGCCTTTTAAAGTGCTGTGAAATTAATTTTGCTTGGTAGAATAACAGAAGAATTATTATGATTATGTGGTTGTATTGTATCTATCTGCATCTTGGTAAGAGCTGGGAAAAATCTGCATAGCTGTTTAATAAGTAGATTGCAACGGGTAATATCAGTAACATTTTGAAGTCACAGCAGTGGTTAGATACTGGAGTTCATAAATCGTGGTAATTCTGTTCTGTTGTTACGGTTTCTCGCCTGCAGTGAGGGGGGAAAAAATCTAAAAGTAGGCACTTTTCACTTGTTTTAATTTTGTTTTGTGTAGCTCCCTGGAGCTAATAAGGTTAGAAACAGGCTCCAAATGATGGTTTTATACCAAACCATCAGGCAGGCAGATTTTCCTCCCCTTTGAGGAATTAAGGGAAACACTAAGAAAGCACTGTACATAAATCCTGGGGCTGTAGAGGTGTAGGTTTAGTTTGAGAGATTAAGGGGAGAACTGCATACTCGGTCTTGGTTTCTGACCCTAAAATCTGGGCCTCAGGGTATGATGTATATTGATACACCAATACTATATGACTCAAAGCACTACACATACAGTATTTTTTCAAGCAGGAAATGTAAGCAAAACCAGATTGGTTCTCTATAAGTCTTATCCCTTTTTAACTCTATGCCATCTTTCTAGCCTTTCTTTTTACATTCTTCCGCTTCTCTGATCTTGTTGACCATTGTGCCGAAGAACTAAAATGGGAGTGTGATAATCTGCAATTTCTAAAAGTGGAGCCGACATGTTTCTGTGTTCCTAGGGAAACCCACAGGGTTGGGGACATTTTTTTCTCTCCCTGTCAGTGAGTGAGTGTTAGAGCAACTGAAACAGCTTTCTGGCTGGTCACCTCCTGGAGCCCCCCAGACTGAGAACAGGAATAGGATGGAAATACCTAATCTCAATTAATTTTGAAGTCATGCCATACTTACTATGTGAAATACATTATGTGCCATCAAGGACAACTGCTTTTGACATGGTTCTGATTGTTGATATATTTCCATTAGCACAAAGCGTGTGTTTGTTTCACAATATATTAAACAATGTTAATTGCACAGAGAATTGATCCCTGAGGTGTCACAATATGACTATTTCAAGCCTTGAACTTGACCCCTCCTTGCTCATGGTCTTGCTTGCTGAAGCGCTACCTGGTTGCTAGGCAGCACTGCTGAATGACAAAGAGTCCTCATTTGAGGGTTCAATCTGTGTCTCTAAGGATCTCTTCGTGTGGAATCAATTGCATGGTAAAGGTCAAAAAGAGATCTTATATATATATATATATATATATATATATATAACATCTAGTAAAATGTAGTCCAGTTTATTAAATGTTTGCATTTCCATCATCTGTCATCTCACTTCCTCTCCTGAACATGTGTAAGAGAGCGTGTCATATATGCTCACCATTTCAGACACGGTAGGGTAATGGATGCACACACATGTAGGTGGGTTTGCACAGCAATAAACACACTTCTCTTGCCTATAAAGTTGAAATGAGCCAACAAGATGGTTCCACAGTGACAGCCGACAACATCAACATTAGTTGGCGTAGGTGCTGGTCAGCTATTAGGCCAGAAGCACACCAGACCAATCACAACAACTTCCATCTTGTTGTCACACACATAAGTGACTGTGTATACATAACAAAGAATCGGCATTCAGGAAAAAAAACAATAGTTTACATTCTAACTTTAAAGCGATGACACATACTGTATATAAACACAGAAAGAGAGAGAGGGGGAGATGTTTTCTTTAGGACAAGTTAGACTAGTGTTATTGATCCACCAAACACTGAAAGTTTGTTCACCTCGTTGTTTAATGGCTAGCCAAGCAATCTATTTCCAACTCTGATTTTTTACCGACTTTTAACCGACTGAATCGAAGTTGTGTTCCAAAAGCAACAAAGACTGATGAGGCTGACATTTTATTTGCTACAAATCACCTTGTTCTACAGCTCACACTACAAGAGCAATGAAGAAAAATATCAAAACAAATGGGACAGCAGTTGTCATGGATCTGCTACCTCCTTCGGACTTTACAAGCAACACAGCTAGTAATGACTTTGGCTGGGTCAACTAAATCATCTGTGAAATTATAGAGCTTCTTGTCAACTTAGATGGCTTTAGAGACAGAAGGGTCCAGAATACAAAGCAACTGAAAAGCTTTCTGGCCATCATTTTGTCACAATTACCAAGTAGTGAAGACATGACATGCCCCACACTGCTCCCTTCTGCTGCATGTTTGTTGTGCTGCTAATTTCTTGCTGTCTGCTTTGCACGTCACAGTGGTTTTCTCAATGTCTGAAATCTGCAAAACTGAACCACTTCTATAATCATTGATAGGATATTGCTGCCTTTTTTTCTAACTGGTACTTCAACAGTGTTGCTTTCTGCCATCTTCATAGCATGTTTGACTGACTCAGGACTGGCAGACTCTACAGATACCTAACCATGACTACCGCTAGGCATCAGTTGAAAAGTGCTGATATCACATTACCTGAGTTTTGGTGCTGATAGTGAACCAAAACTTTTTTTCCATGCCTTAGTTCGGGGAATATAAACATGTTTTAATCCTTTGTTTATCAAAATACGCCAGCTGAATGCATCATTGTTAAATGTAGAACCTTGCCTAAATAAAATAAAGTTTTTAGTTATAAACAAGCCTTAGACTGAGTTCAGACAGGTAGCAGCAACGCATGAAAAAACGCAGCCCCCTCATTCATTAGAATAGGACCGCTGCGTCAACTCAGTGGGGGTGCCAACGTAGAGGGCACCCTATGCAAAGACACAAAGTTGAACCTGGCTCAAATCATAGTATTAGAAACTGCTGTGCAGTGTTTTGGCATATGAGAAGCCTTCAAACTCATAGATCTACTACTCAAACGGCCTCCCTGGATCCTATTTCATCTTCTCACTGGTATCTGAAACAACACATCCCCACCAATGCAGCCCCTTACATTGTTTTAACACAGGACTGTTTTCTGTCTGAACACCCGCTAAGAATCTGACCAAGTATACTCAATACTACAGACACAATTTGGTTTGTGCTCAAATATTTAAGTTTGATAATCTGCACTAATTATGACTCAATATAGCTGAATAAGGAGCTAGTCGAGTGATATTTTACAAATTGCGCAAAAACATACATTCAAATTCACTCATCGCCCTAGTCGGTAGGTTAGAATGTCGTCTCTCGTCTCTTGCTTACAGCTACCCCTTTGTCTAAAACAAAGAATGTAATTTCATTAGATTGTCATTGTTTCTGTGTTACTCAGCTCTGATGCAATGACAGAAACACTTGAATCAATTCCCCCTATCAGTAAGCAGAGCACCTTCCACAAATAGTGCAATACACACATCTGCATCCATACCAACACAGGCACATAGCATTCGTGTTACTATTCAGACTCTGTGATTGGTTTGTCCGTCATTCTCCCACACTGCAGACAGAGTGCAAATAATGAAGGTTCTCTGTGACAGAAAATCAATACTTGAAACATTGCATGTTACAACCTCCATAAAACCTCAACAATGCAAGGTACCTCTAAACGGCATGCCATTCAACCTCAGCTTGTTTAATTACACAGATGACATAGCAGCTGTGTAGTCTTCTTAGTTTGTAGGTGGACAGCAATGAATTGTGCAAAATAATCAGGTGACCAACAACAGAATTTAAGTGATTTCCTTAGAGAAGTCATTACATCTCTTCTTGGAAATGTTATATCCTTGTTCAGAAAGTGGAACGTGGCCTGCAGCTCGCCAGGAGTAGTACACACACAGCCCACTTTACAAGTAGCAGACAGGCCTAAATAAAGTCTTTGTTTGTCAGTGGGCACTGGTTTCGTCTGAGTCAAAGCTTGCAGCAGAATCGTTTTTCAAATGGCTCTAACTTTTCAAAATGTTCCCAAACTATATCTGTGTGTGTGTGTGTGTGTGTGTGTGTGTGTGTGTGTGTGTGTGTGTGTGTGTATAAGGTCTTTGATGTAGGGAAATCACCCTTTTGCCCGAAGTGCAAGCCATACACTACCAGAAAAAAGCTCAGACAGCTTGTTCCTAAAACTGTGGGCAGAATTTGTTCAATAGTCCACAGCAACAGCAATCTGTGACAACGTGAAGCGAATTAGATCACTTTTCACTTTCACAGTGGGAAAAAAAAAACAGTAAGGCCATGGCCAGTGAATAAAACTGTCACTGAATAATGTGTTTGTGTGCTTGATGTTGGCTCTGAATATTTCCATAGGTAAAACTTTGATAACTTACGTCCAGTAAAAGGTTCTTTGCCACTGGGCCATTAGTGCCCATTTTTGTCACACTATATTGTTAACTCCTCTACAGATATGCCAAAGCCACCTCTTGGTAAATGTGAATACACCCACGCAGCTTGCTAATCAGGTTTCTACCAAGAACCACAAATGCCATGAGGGCTCAGCTGAGTTTACACAGAAACAAATGAGAGAATCAACCTTAGCCAGTGGCAAATCAATGTCTGCACAGGATGGCTGATGTTCGAGCATGAGGAAGATATCTAATTGGGACAAAGGTTGCATTTGTCTCCTGGCCCTATTAGCTTCAGTTTATTCCCTTGGCAAGGGCCGGTTTCTGATTGCAAGATTTTAATCTATTTAGAGGAAAATTAAACTTTTCAATAGCAAGAAGTTGCTCACTTCTCTGCCTAATTAATGTCAGAACCAGCAGCCATCCAAATAAAATATCAACAGACGTAAAACACTATTAAGGCTGGGCAATATGGTTGTGAAAATCATTGCATTAATAACAATATTTTTCAAATATTTATTTATATATGGCAAATGTTAGCAAAATTACATAAAATAATCAAATTGATGTTCAATGCAATGAATTATTTTCCACTTTTCCATTGCATTAGATCAAACAAAACTTTTCATTAATTTAATCCAAAACACTTTATACAAAATCACTTTGTAAGATTTTAATTACAACTTGCTAAGAATCATAAATTTGGACGAGATAATTTTGTAAAAACAACACAATATGATCATATCAAGATATGAGTCCACTGAAAGTCAGTAAACTATAATATTGACTTTCTGCCTAGGCCTAAGGACGTAATATATATAGACTGTCTGCCTGGCCTGCCATAAACATGCCAAAAAGTAAGTGTGCAGAATACCACAATCAACAATTATTTAGAGCAGAAGGCACATTCTATATAGGAAAGAATAACCAATATACAGTTTTTGTTTAAACACAAAAATAGTGTGTGATGGACAATGAAATCCCCAAAATGCTTAAGGCAGGGTTTCCCCCAGGAAATTGGTTAGCAGAGGTGGTGCCTAGTGTCTTATCTGCACTGCAGCAGTGAATTTTTTTCTCAAACATCAGCACCTACTGATGTTTTTCCCAATTTGTAAAAACTTTAAAAAGGTTGCTCTGTTTAATTTAGTTTTACAAAAATAAGCATCATAACTCATCAAAGTTAATGTGTTAGAATGAAAGCAGCGAGCACAGTTTGGGGGCTATTGTGTGGCATTATTGGATGAAATGAGAGTCAAATAGTATTTCACTCAGTGGTACAATTAAGATTGCATGATGTTTTGACCATTAGGCTCTGTCTTAACAAAGTCAGTCTTGTAGAGCCTCTGTGTTCCAGTTGCTGCTTGAGCTCTAGTACTGAGAAAATGAAGTTGAGGTTCAAAAAAGTTACCAAAGGTGCCACATTAGGGCAGTGTCAAGCAAAAGTGTTTGTGGATCTTACACACCAACACAGACATAACTGTTATGTGTGTATGTGTGAGTGAGTGTGTGTCTAATATGTGTTGTGTGCAGGGCAGGGCTTGGTTGGCATCAAGGCTGAAGAGACCCTTTTCACAGCAGCCATTTTGACTTGTCAAAGCAGGAAAAGCACAGGTGTAAGTAATACCATTAACAATGGCTCCATTCCATTAAGTGTCCCAGTAAGCCATGTCAGTGAGTGAGCGTGCACAATACCAGAGCCCTGGAACTGGCTTTCCTAAATGGAATGCAGCCATCATTAATGTTATAAATTCCACTTGTGCTTTTCCTGCTTTGACAAGTCAAAATGTCTGCTGGGAACCCTGGGTTTCAATAATTTTGCATAACAGAGGGCTAGGTTGTTAGCATGCATTTGCATACATCTGCACTGAATATGCATCATCCTTCAGGAAGTGTGATTTATTACTACTTCATTTGTACAATAATAGAGAATGTTTGGAGGGACAACATATATATATTTTTTTTAAATCAAAAAACTAATATAATGCTTCTATCAACACAAATATAGTGCAAATGTGGGAAAGTCCAATCCCTGCAGGTTGTCGTGTTTCTTCAGAGTGTATGTGATGGAGGTAATGGGGGACATTTTGTATTGAAACCACCAGCATGTGTCACTCTATGCAGCATGTCAGGTGTGAAAGGGTATAAAACAGGAACCTCTTCTGTTAATTAAATACAGAACAGTATACACAGTCCTAATACTATCAGTATTTTCTGGTATGCTCATGTTTTCTTAAGCTTTTCAAATGCAGTATAGTTAAACAACTAACTGTGGATGTTACACAGAATTTGGACATGGTATAATTTCTGCTTTTCCCATGAAATTGTATGCAGGCTGGTCATTTATAAAACTAAGTAATATACTCTTCAAAATGAGAGAGGAGGAATAATCAATTCACTATTTAGTGAAGTCAGCTGATGTAGTGTTTCCTGGAAGAAAGCCTGCATACTCAGCCATGGCACAGGACTGGGCACCACTGGCTTAGAGAGAGCACTGGTAACCAGTCTGGCCAGTTATGTTGGTACTTCTCCATTTTGGCCTGGACGGGTCTGAGTGCATGATTGTACCAGACCAGACATACAAAACTCAGATGAAAGCTATTTGGGAGCTGCGTCATAGGAATGAGATCTCCATCCTTATCTAAACCATCACAACAGGAAAAGTCCCTTTAAAGACAAATTGCTGACAAAGGTCGGCCAACTTGGACCAGAGACATAACATCTATTCCGCTCACAGCTGCTGCTGAATGTATTTTTCAACCATATTTGACAATTTACACAAACTTCTGGTTTTGTTTTTGTCTGCTTCTTTGCATGCCTGTCTTAGAAACATCTGAAAATGGTAATCCAGTAAGTCGATTAATCAATCAACAGAAAATGAATCTGCAACAATTTTGATAATCGGTTAATCATTATGTCATTTCTTTAAGCAATAATGCCAAAAATCCTCTGGCTTCAGCTTGTCACTTCTATGATAGCACACTGATTATATTTGGGTTTTGGACTGCTGGTCGGCCAAAAGAAGCAATTTGAATGCAAAAACTTGGACTCTGGAAAAATGGTGTAAGACATTTTCTAGACCAAACGTTTAACAATTTAAATTGAGAAAATAATCAACATATTGATGGAAAATGAAAATAATCCCTAGTTGCAACTCTATATGACTTAAATGATCTCATATGACAAGGCATCACCCAAATCAGTAGTTTTCTGTTACAATCACAGAGAAACTGCTTTAGTGAAGCAACCTCTAGATGAACCTTGCACGTTAAGTGATCCATAATGCAGAACACTAGCAACAGTTGTCAGTTCAGTAGGAACCAAATGTTCAGTGATGAACTGCTGCTGAGTTCCAATGTCTAAATGGAATCAGTGAGTAAATGAAAGAGACAGAACGCCTGTAAGATTGGGATGAAGCAACCTGCACAAGGATGGCTCTGAGGTGACAGGGTGAATAAAGCTGCTGCCTCAATTCTTAACATTTAGCAGCTGAGATATTTCCATTTCTTTCACCATATTGTAAGAGTTGAGCCCTTCCAGGAAGTCGGTTAACCGGACATACTATGCAAGTGTTTAAAATGTTAGACATGATGTATGAGTGCTGCTGAGAAGAACTGAAAGGTGACTTTGTCCAAATGGCAAGGGGGGAAATGTGAAACCATATTAAAAAAAAGTCAAAGCGCGTACACACACACACACACACACACACACACACACACACACACACACACACACACACACACACACGCAGCCAAAACAATCACAATGCTCCATTTTGAGCATGAATACATACAGACTCCAAACAACGACAGCATAGCTCTCTGAACAGCTGACCAGCACAGCCTGGCATATTCCTCACTTCAAATCACTGTAGGCCTTTTACTATAGACATACCAATGACTAAACAATTATAAATCAGTGAAACAAAAACAAAACTTACTTACTGAATACAGATACTATTAGATGTGGAGTAACCCCAATTGAAGAAGATTATGCTGCTGCCACTCTGCTCTTCCAAATGTCCTGTGGGTTCCCCTAAAGTTTACCTGTCAATTGAAAATTATAGCATATGTTTTAAAATGAAAAATGTCTTTTCTTTAAAATGTCTTTAGGAAATCACCAAGACCAGAGTAGTCCCATAACAGCCCACAGAAATATTTCTGAGCAAACAAAAGAGGATGGAAGCAAGTCAAACAAGAGATAGCACCGCATGTTGTACAACATTACAATATAAAGTAAAGGGTTTATCAAAGATAATGAATCCCAAATGAGATTTTGCTGAGTTTATGTGGACAGCTGGAACTGCCTGAGGGAAACGACTTGCCAAATATACACAGAAATTGTCCACAATGTTTTGCCACCACTCAACAATGGAATTGCTTTTCTGTCTTCCGCAGATGTAATTAATGAGTTGGGCAGCCTATCACTGCCATAAAATGGCAAAGTCTGAAAAGCAACATATGGTCTTAGGTTCTCTAATCTTGTCCACTGGAAATAAACAGGAGCACATCTGCTGTAGGGTCATTATTAAAGCCTATGGCTAACCCACTGTCACACCAGACTGTAGGAAATTAAAAGCGAAGATGCCAGGAAGAAAGCCATCCTCATTGGCGGAAGAATATTGCTGGTACACAGTAGTCCCTAGAGACAGACCAGAAGTCAGTACAGAAAGATGAAGCTATTTGTTGCTATTTTAAGAATAAATCTAAAGCGACAATTACCATAACAACGGCAGTAGATGAGATCCACATTAAGAGCTATAACCTACCCATTCTGAGTATCAAAAATAGACAAATAAAAAATGAAGTCTTGAGGCAAAGATTCTTTACAGCCGCTGAAAAATCATGTTGTGCTACTGTGCTAATGTGCCTCAGGCAGCATAAATACTTTCCTCACACTTTCAACGGCTTGCAAATGTATATGTACATTTGTACAGCTAAACTAAAAATAAAAAAATTATAATATTTACACTTTGTCGCGTCATTGGTGGACTGTGTTGTGTTAATGAATCACTGAGGGGTTAAAAAAAAAAAGGGGGGGGGCACCATCTGCTTTGGCAACCCAGCATGCAGCATGCCAAGAGTGTGTGAAGGACCTGTGGGACTGCCCAGGGCTGTAGTCGGTGCCGCTGCCTGCCTCAGTGCCTCTTCACAAAAACTACACAGACACATAACCATCTACATATGCTACTGCTTAACTCTCCGAGGATCATTTCAGCTTCACAGCCCGGCTCCACTGAGACCTGGTTAACTCTCTATCCAGTCCGGTCTGTAGTAAATATAGTACTACTTCCATCAATAGCACCGCCACAGTGAATCTGCCCCCTTGAATAAGGAGGTTGCAATATAATGTAATATTTCCATTGGTCAGAAAGGTATTAAGTACAGTTGTAAGACAATGTGTACCACTTCTAGGTGACACAGAGAGTCATGCTGTTGTTCTGCATGAGAGCCATTAGCAAGAAGAGCTTGCAACAAAAGCTAAAAGAGACTTTGAGGGGTGGCTGAGGTGACAATATCCTGCAGTCACAAGCGTTCATGGAAAAAGAAAACAGTCCAAAAGGTCATCATCAGGCCAGATCTGACCCATTTACCAGAGCCACTTCTGCATCAAGGAATTAGAGTGCTGCTATGTTAACAGCGAAAATGCCTAATGGTTTGATCATGCTTGCTTTGGTTAAAAGGACAGAGATGCTGTTGAGCACGTACCTCAGCCAGAAAGATTGCTGATGGCCACATCAGCACAGCCACGGTATCTTCAACAGACATCCACTGCTGCCCACTCCACATCAATTTTATTCATTTTCCACAAAGCTTAAAACTTTGTCACCATGGGCACAAAGAACAGAGAAGGAAGCCCTGTTTCATCTTTCCTATTTCCCCAGCCAATTAGAATCCCCCGCCCGCCCACAGAGCCTGGATGACATGTTGATTCCTGATCACAAGGCGATTACAGAAAAACAGTGCAACTGCTGCCATGGGAATAAGGCTTGATTCATGAAAAAGACAAACCAAGTAAGCAATTTACAAGGCTTCATGCTGAGGGCTAAAATCCCTAATTTGTCTCCCTGTTCGACGTCACATATAAGGAATGTAACAGCCACCATGTCGCTTCCCTCATGTTATTGGCTTCTGTTTGACCCAAGCCAGCATCTTGGGTTAAGTTTTGTTGTGTGTTGAAAATGCTTGTAGCATTACAAACGTGGGCATATCGATGCACAGGCATGTATAAAGCAGTGGTCATTTTGAGGGAAACATGCACCTGTTCATTGTCTGTTCTTCCTTCTAAAGCACTCAACAAATTCAGTTTTTGGAGGCTGGAAAATAAGTGAAGCTTATATTTCAGTCATCCAATAAGCTATCCTCATGGGATATAGGATTGAGACTTTCCCTGGAGACTGCTAAACAGTAAGCTATAGCTCAGTTCACAATACTGACAACATGACTATATTCTGATAGTGCTGGCTGCAGTATTGCTGAACTGCACTTGGGACAAGTCTTAACACACCAAACACTAACCTGAACTGTTAAACAGACTGTCACTGGCTGATCTATCTCTCCAACACACCTCATTGCCTTTGCAGTCAGTCTCATTTTTACAATTATTGCACTTAATCTCAATTACAATTTCAGAGGGAAAGTATGAATTTGAACTGTGTGTACACTGACACAAACTCCTTTCATTTTTATATAAACATTACAGCACACTACTGTCTCCCCTCCTCCATGTGATAAACACAGCTGGTGCATTGGCTTTTTTTTTCATCAGATAATTCTAAGTACTGCCCAATTCGGACAATTTCTATCAATTAAATATCCAGACATTGGTGTGTTTTGGCTCTCAGTGCCCTGCCATTCCAGTTAATCCAGTTTCACCTATTAATCAGTCAACTCTGCCATCTCCCTTTGGAAACTTAACATTTATTCAACGTTTTAACCTATTTTTAAAACATAAAAACTACAATTTATTGACGACGCGGGTCAAAGCTAGCAGCACAGACTATGAAAATGCTCATGCTGAATAATGACAGCACATTTTCAAGCTTTTAACTGGGTAATAATTAGTTGTTCGCCAACGTTAACCTTTGGCTGCTAAATAACTTCACAGTTACTGGGTTGGGTGTTGAGTTAGTAGCTCAGCCGTTGATACAGTCATGGAGCTAAACGGTTAAAATAATAGACCTTCAAATGACCGTTTTGCTTAACGTTACATGCCATTGATACGAAGAAAAATAATTTAATGTTTTTTTTCTTTAACGGTTCATTTGACAGACCTGTCCACCACGTTCAACTTCACTTCCCCAGCTTCTGTAATGTTACCTATAGCTACTTTAAGTACTACAGCCACAACAAAACAACTTAACCACCGGATGAAATAAAATATCTCTTACAGAAATAGTCGATAAGCTCTTCCAATCACGCAGCGCGAAATGACTTATTTTTAGCTAGCAGTTCGTGTTAACTCTCCAAGACGTTGACAGATACAAAACAATAGCTTGAAGCTTCTTAAAGTTAAAATTGTAGTTCGTGGTGAAAGACAGTAGTTAAGATATCAAAAAAGCACAGAAAATATGTGTAACTTACAGAGGGGAAGCGGAGTGGTGTCCAGAGTTTGCTTCAGAGTCTAACGTTAGCCGTTATTACGGTGAGTGAACAGAGAGGATAGTGTGGAGGCACATCGCAGAGCTCCGTGCTTTCACAAACCCCGGAGCAGCAAACAGTCCAAGGGAGCTGGACATTACCGTAGTAACCTGCGCTCACACGAAAGCGCACATTGGATTGTCTCTACCGTAATACATAGACTAGCAGCAGAGCGTAAATGTGGTCTACAGTAAAAAACAAAACAAATGCTAGTTTCAACCAGTGGTGGAAGAAGTATTAAGATATTTTACTCAAGTATAAGTTACTCTGTTACAATTAAAAGTCCTGCATTCAAATTCTTACTTAAGTATAAGTAGGCTACAAAAGCATAAAAAATATAAATATACTTAAAGTAGGCTACCCAGTGGTAAATTTACTGTACTTAAGTACAATTTGTACTTTATACTTGTACTCCACTATAATTCAGAGGGAAGTTTTTTTGTATTTTTTACTCCACTACATTTATCTGACAGCTTTAGTTACTAGTTACTTCATAGATTAAGATTTTACAAACAAAACATATGATCAATTTATAAAATATGATACTGTGCTATGGATTAAACTATCCAACAGTATATAAAGTAGTTAAAATGTGTTCCACCTCCACCAGCTGTAACTGCTGCTCATTCATGGATGCATTAAAAAACGAATACCGTAATATATAATAACATATAAAGGGTCCATATTTCTGTAGAACTTCTGATACTTTAAATACATTTTGTTGATAATACTTCGCTGATACTCATAATGCTTTAGTACTTTTACTTTGCAGAAAAAAATCATTGGTGCCAACGTGCCCTCCATTCAGAACTTACACATTTCCAGAGTCAGGAAACAGACAGGAAACATCAGTGCAGACCCATGACACCCTGTTCAACTCCTCTCATCTGGTAGGCGCTACAGAGCACTGTATGCCAAAACAACCAGACACAACAACAGTTTCTTTCCACACGCCATCACTTTGATGAACAGTTAAATCAGTCATATAGTGGCAATAACCTTGTAACCCTAAAACATCCACTTACCTACAAATTATAAATGATATATTTACAGTTTAAAATGCACACTGTGCTTTAAAATGTACATGTCATCCATCATTGTCAAATATGAATCATGCATGCTGTATGTATATAGACATGAATACATGCACATACTGTACATAACCACCCAGTAATTTTGTGTAAAAACATTACCCATTCAAAATTTCACCTTTGCACATTTTTGTTTTACAGAAACTTGACTTATATATAAACGTTGTATGTTGTTCTTCATTTTTTATATATATTTATATATACACAGTTTTTCACCTACTTGTATGTACATAATAGTTCTACATTTATTTATACCTGTCTTTGTGCAGCTTTGTTTCCCTTGTTTTTAGCTGTATGTCTATTTCTATTTTCCTGTTTGAATTGTTCTGTGTGAAAGTACATTGAGAGAAACTTAAAACCCTCCTGCTGTGCAAAGAAGTTTATCTGAAGGTAATATGAGGCTTCAGAAGTCTGAGTTACACAAAACAAGTGTGTATCATCCAAAGTTATGGTCTTTTTAGTACCAGATTCCCTCTTTTTGTTTCCCTGGACATTGTTTCTGTGTTGAGATGTGAAGGGACAGTACCACAAAGAGGACGTACTAAAAAGGCTGCAACTCTGGAAAATACCCGCTTGATTTATCTAATTCAGACTGCTGGAGCCCCATATAAGCTTCAGATAAACTTTGGCGTGCATTGTTGCACAAAATGAGAAATGTGGATTTTGTCCCCCATCACTTACATTGAAATTGCTTTATGAAAGGATGTCTTTAGGGCCGGTGTGAACAGGAGAGATGATTACAGCAAGCAAAACCTGTTTTAACGTGCATATGGGCGCCTGACTAATGCTTTAAGACAGACAAAATATTTTTGTGAAGTTTTACACAATGAATATGATGTACAAAGTATGACAGGATTGAGAAATTCGACAATTGCACCACAGGAACTGAGAAAACCTGTAAGATTCACTGCAGGCATCAATCACTGAGTAATTTGCTTCTACAGAAGGGCAAAACATCCTGTACATACCTGTGTGTATATATAGATTCCTGTGCATACCCGTGCATAATCAGATTCATTATATTGTTATTCTCGATACTCATTTAAGCCATTGATGAAGCACCTTTACAGCATGTACAGAATATAACCAGGCACTATTATTATATATATAAAGAGAGTATGGTCCTAGTTTTTTCTTTCTATCTATTCAAAAAACAAATAAACAGTTGGAGGAATAAGCTGGTATTTCAACATCAAGCCTTTCTTAATATTGCAGAACAGTTACAGTTTAACAGCCTTCTATTTCCACATTTTGTTTTTCAGAGCCTGAGTGGAAAAAGGCAGGGTTGTTCTGTCTTAAATTGCCTTTGTAACAGCATCAGGGATACCCATGCAGGTGCTAATAAAACAAGCTTCTCGGCTTTGAACAGAGGTGCTGAATTAGTGTTGGAGGAAGGACCTCTGAGGATTTGTTGGCAGAAGCAGAATGAAAAGTGTGGGAGGGGAAAGGTGCACAGAGGCTGGCAGCAGGATGGAGTATCACACATTAAATGGAACAGCTTTATGGCAACATGCTGTAGACACATTTCTCTGAGTTAAACATCACACAGGCATACATTCAAACTGCAGGTGGAAGTGGACCAAATTCTATTTTCTCCTCTACTATGTGACTCTGATCTATTTTGACACCATGTCCAGAAGGAAATCACACTGAATCTGTAATTCTGTATTCGGATTTGGGCTACTTTCATATAGTCCTATGATACATTGAGACTGTCCTCCCAGGGACAGTGAGGTGTTATATCATTATAAGGAATGTTGGGGAGCCTGCAAAAAAAAAAAAAAAAACATGGCTGGAGAATGTGCCTGCATCAGTAATATACCTCAAGACTTGAACAAAAGAAGTGATTGGATTTTTATGTAAATTTCATATTGAGTTAGAAAAAATTTTACACAATAAACCCAGCTATGAGCCAGTGGAGCTCCATGGCGACATGATACTCCATGGTCAACATTTGATTTCATTTGAGCGTTGGTGGTTTTTATGTCGTTGGTATTGTTCTTTTGCACATGCAGACTTGTTCAGACTGTAATTTAGATGTTGGCCTTATTTAAAACCACAATGTGAACAGTTTAACAAATAAAACATCTGAGCAGTAAATCAGAACGTACCTTTGTCCGGTGTAAATCAACGTTCCTAAGTTGAGGATCTTTGAAAGAACAGACTCACTGACACAAAACAGACTCAACAGGGTGACCAGTGAGTAGGTGTGATGTAGATGTTACAGTAATATCTCCAAGTATTCATAATAGCCAAATCTAAGTATTACCAAGGAAGTCCACTTCCAGTAATAGTTTAAATTTTTACCTTTAAATGTCTATTTTTACACACCAGATGGGTCTTGCTGTTAATTATTAATCTCAGTCACAGGAATAACCTATCAAAGGATATTGGAGAACATTTGAAATCAGGAAATGGTCATGTTTCAGTGGCATTTTCGCCCACCTGCATGATTACGACATCCACCCTAGAGTGGTTTATCAGGATATTGGACATTCAAGGGAAACACTGACATTTGAGAGGGGCCGATAATGGCAGTGGGTGGATGTTGCAGGTATACGGCAGGCAGGGGCAATTTGTTGAGAGATAGGAAGGGTAGGAGGTTGTGGGCACATTATGAGGGAAAAGACATTCATTCAACCTTTATTTATACAGCATGGTCCAATGAGAGCTCACTCACTTTTTCATGGGTGCCCTGTGTACACAGGACAATAAAAGCAAGGGCAAAAATCCAACAGTTGGACAAACATAAAACTGAGAAAGGGTAAAAGAAAGGCACCAGCACTAGATACAATCTGAACACATTAATATGGGATAAAAACAAAATTAATCCAACTTTAAATTCTGCTGAAGTTTATTCACGTACTCAGTGGAGCAAAACATGTAAAATACTTTTATTTTTTACTGTAACCAAGCCCTGTTTTGAATTGTGGGATCTAGTAAAGCAGTGTTTGCCTATACTGTAGAAGAGAGGCAAGATACATGGCTGTTTTCCTGGAAGTGCTTTACAAATGTACACGGAGGAGTGCAGGTCTCTTCAAACTGACAGAGAGGGCCAACCTATTTTCATGTACAAGTCACGGTGGTGAGTTCGTAAGCTTCTCCTCATATGAATCCCAGAGTGCTGTGATACAAAACACCTAAAGACTGAAGTGCAGACGGTGAAGCCTGCATGTAAATTATATCACCATAGTCCAGTGCTGACAAGATTATTATGGTTTGGGTGGAAAGACATGAGGGGTTGAGACAGTAATGTTTTCACTTTCATTTGGTTTATTATGACATGTTTCAGATCGTACCATATTTAGCCTGCAGACACAGCAACGTGCACATGTGCTGTATGCGATTTGAGCAATGAACAAGAAAATATGGGCTCTAAGAAAGGGGCTGGTATGTGGGAGGCATGTGTGCTTTGTCTTCACCCACACTCAGACCTGTCAAACAAACAACACTCTTCTTCCACCCCCAACCTGCAGCAACCAATTGGTTTTTAGTATCACAAAACTCAATTTCTTGCCTCTTTCCCATACTTTCTCAAATAAGATCATCTGGAACAAGGTGTTTAATTATTGTGGATGAGCTATTAAACCTTTCTTGTGTACTCTCATAGGTTGGTTATGTAAGATGTCAAGTCAACAAGGCAATAGGAAAGTGCAACAATGCTTAATTATTCTACAACTTTCCGCTATAATTTATTATTTGAATATTGTCTCAGATAGTTCCAGAAAACAACCAAGTGTTTGTCGACTTTCACTGCTTTATGTTTTGCTGCAGGAATGTAAAGGAAGGATGTAAGGAAACAGAAAGCCCTTTACTTCACTAAAAAGAAAAAAAACATTTCCTGTAATGCAAGAAAATCAGGGTTCTTGGTCAAGGCCACTCAATTTCATCACCAACGACAAAGGCTGACTATGAGATCCAAGTGATTTTTGTCTTGCTGTTATCCTTTTCCAAAATAATACAAACCATTCTCCTTTACGATCCCTTGAGAGAAATCATAGATCACCTCTGTTTACTAAGTGGACCTTGGTATCACCAAGGTCTTGTTATCAGCTCCCTAACAGACATCCGAACCTCTTCAGCTAATCGTGTTAGACAGGCTTCTAGGCATTAGTCTTAAATTCCCCTGCTGTGCTTCATCTCACTTCACGCCCTAGGACTCCAGTATGTTTTTAAAGCACGAGATATCTCTTGCACATGGTAATCATATGGCCTTAAAAATGTATAAGAATGTTATCCCTTTAGTCCTCCCTTGCCTCAAGAAAGCAGGATATGCTGTTTAAGAGTAAGACTGTGATATTTGTTTCATTTGAAGGATTGGATTATTTAGCCTTGTAGCCAGCGGGCTGAAAAAACTGAAACCAGTCATCACAACAGAAAGACTGTGAGAAATCGAGGAGGACAGTGACTTCCTGGAAAAGAGCAAGTATCAGCCAATACTGTCCACAGCCAATAATGCCAGGCGAAAGGAGGTGTTGAAGCAGACACAGTACAACAGGAAGAAGAGAGGTGATGTCTTGATAGGGGTGAGTGTGACAGTCCCCCAGGGGATAAAGCTTTCTGTTCTCCAGAGGAAACATTGTCTAAAATGGCTGTTATCCATAAAGTTTGCTGTATCAAGAGTACAACACTCCTGCTGTCATGTGTAAACACAAAGATGGGGTTTGGAGAGGTGGAGTGGGGTGGAGGGTGCATGACGAGCAGCCGTCAGCTGAGGTTTTGGCTGTTTATTTATCAGTGAGAATCTCCCATGACGCTCAGCTTTAGCTGACAGTTGCTCAAAAGTGGAAGGAGGCAAAGGTCAAGTATTATTTAAATGTAGTCCCTCTCTCCCCTCCACTCTGTCTGCATGCAGGCTTATTGACCTGGCCTCCACCAGACTGGGCAAATGCACAGCCAGTTAATCATTTCCTTGGCTCATCGTTCACTTTGAGATGAATCATTATTTTCTCTGTCCGATCCTGGAGAGAATTAGAGAGCTCATTAATCCAATAATAGTCAGGACACAAACTGAATTACCTTTCCACTGAATAACTATCACAAAAGCTGATTGATAAGAGACAAGATAAGGGGAGCAGAGCAATGTCTTTGTGGTACACAATCGTGGTGTTGCCTGTTAGAAAAGCACAAAAGAAATCTGCATCCTAAACACTGCAAACAGATTGCATAATTGGGTATAAGATTAAGCAAATGGAAATAGTCTTTTGATATGAAGTAGCTCTCAGAGGCTTTGGCACATTGTGCTGCTACGTGGGATCCAACTAAATATTTAGCACCTAAGCTGCTCTTCTTATGGGCACAATGGTGTCACTTCTTTCAAGTATAATTAAATTTCCTCTTTGCCTCAGCCAAGGGCTATTTTGAGAACCTGGCTCTTATTTGTTCCAAGCACGAGAAAATCATTAATGCAAACATAGGCTTAATACAGATTTGAGGACATTTTACCTCCCAGCTTTGACAACAGAGGCCGAGTAGTTGACTCAAAAGGAGCCAAATCAGATTTTATATGATGTATGATACATAAACCTTTCATAAGCTGAAAGGTGTCCCAGGGGTGTTATATAAGAAATAAAAACATATAGGAAAATGTAAGCTTTAATATAAGGTGCCAGCAGGTCTCAGATAGAAGAAATGCTAATAACTTCATTAAAAATAGATTAATTAATTCTGGTTTGGCATTAAAAGAGGTGTTGACTGTGGCATCAGCTGACTGGATGCACAAACAAGACTTTGGAAAACACCAACAGCGTTTGAACCTTTTAAACCAATAAATGCAAGTGTAATTGATCAAAACCACTCCTATAACACCCACATCTATTTGATATATATCACAGATTATATAAATCCAGGGCTGTACAGGATTTCCCTCTGGATCAACACACTCTTCACACTCTAGAATTTATGACTTCCTGCACACGGCTGCATATACTATTTATATATTTCATCATTAGGGAATACAACTGATCAGTGTAAGAGGTGAATAATTTCATAGCTGATGTGGGCTAGCTTCTCCCCCCTATCCATGAGCACTGCAGATAGATAATATAACACACTGCAGCGTGCACAGAAACTGAACACTGTTTAAATATTTTATAAAGACACTTTTTTTTTTGCTTGTACAACACAGACATGGAGTGTTTAATGAGATATTTATAATGTGTATGAGCAGGAAATATCCTGACTTCTTAGACAACCACATGTACCCACGATATGACTTCCGTCTGTGCCAGTAGCCAAGAACTTAATATTGTAGGGCTGAGAATCACAGGGTAAATCATATGATATGATATAACACGGTGTTCCTTAAGTTGATAGTAGTATCACTACATGGGCAATTCTATGATATGCAATATCTCACAAGGAAAAAGAAAGTGTATTATTATATTAACCTATACTATATGTACCGATATACACTGCATAATGAAAAGTTCAATTTTACAAATAGCTGAGACAAAGCAATGTGTACTAAAATGGAGATAATCGGATGTCTTTTAAGCGACGCTAGCAGCATGGCTCTATGGATGGCAATGTCGGTCTGACGGTCGGTCAGTCCACCACTTTGGTCCAGACTCAACTATTGGATGGATTGCCATGAAATTCTGTACAGGCATTCATGGCCCTCAGAGGATGAATCCTACTGACTTCTCCTCTAGTGTCACCCGGAGGGTTGACATATGTGGTTTTGAGTGAAATGTCTCAACAAATATTGGATGGATTATCATGAAATTTGGTACACACATTCATGTCCCCCTTGGGATACATTTTAGTAGCTTTGGTGAATCCTTAACTTTTCATATAGCGCCACCATCAGTTCAAATTTTTATTTTACCTGCAAAACTAATGACATTCCCATCAGCATCAGCTGTACTTTGTCTTTACTGATTTGCAAATGTTAGCACACTGAAACACTAAACTTAGATGGTGAACATGGTAAACATTATACCTACTAAACACGGTACTGTCAGCACCACAAAACAAGATTGTGTTCGAAATCGCATACTAACGTACTGCCTACTATACTATATATTCAATCAGTATGTACTGCATACTGCCTACTAAATGAACAATTAAGTATGCCAGTTACCAGCAGACTGTTCACACTGAAGTACACTCAAGCAAGACAATCATGGGACTGCATCAAATGACTGTATCGATCACATTACCTGCCCAAGCTAAGAGATGCAATGCCTTTTGGGTAGAGTATGTCCAGTAAGCTCACGCTGCATACTCGGGAATTCTTGCTAACATAATATACATCCGGGCATTTCTTGCGTACACATACTATGCAGTTGGAACGCAATACATACTCAATTTGATGTCATACTTAGCATGAATAGTGCGGTACACAGTAGCTATCCCCCGAGGGACTATTTGAGCTGTTTCCCTGCCTTTAGCTGCCCTGCATCATGCATCTGCTACCTGACTTGTTTCCTTTTTGCACCCAGTGGGTTTACTTGGTCTCAGTGGCTGCTGCTAGACACTTCAGCACTTGGTTATGTCTCCAGGTGTATCGCCTTTGAGACAGGCTTTATTTTACAGAAGTGAAGCTATACCTGAACATAAAGGATGTGTTGGGTCCTCGCCTATCCATTTACTAAGATTTTGGGGAGAGCTTCCACGCGCCACACTTCCCCCAGTTAAGTTATTTATTTTCTACACTTTCCCAACTGATCCACTGACCCTGCTTTGCCTCAGATTGCTCTTGCACATCTAGCAGCGTCTTCTTGCCTCTGAATCTCCTCTACAACCAGTTTCCTCTTGCCAACTGCTGTTGCTTTGCTTCATGCAGGTTGTGCTATGCTTAATCCAATACATATAACAATATGTCGTGACATTTACTATTTGTACCATTCTGGGAGAATACCTTTGATACATTATATATGATTCATCCATTGGGAAACATCTTGATCTGTGTGCAGTAGAATGTGAAAAATGGATTACAAAGAGTCCAGCTTGGTGCCAATGATAAAAGAAGAAGATTATCAGTTCTTGTGCCGAATCTCTGGCAAGATGAGAGATTAGAGCTATGAGTGGGTGAACGGGATTGTATTTGTCAAGGTTCACACCTTAACAAACACCACGAGGCCCACAGGCACAGGAAAAACAGGAGGAAGAAAAATAAATGAACCAGGAGTTTTCTTTGTATCACTAATAAATGGGCACAATTTAACTCCTCAAGTGTAACACAATGATTATGGACCTGACATGAAAACTGAATTTGCTCCGTTAATAAATGATGAGTAAAAGTTTGTGTTGCTTCAGCTCAAAAAGTAAACAAACTCAAAATATGGCTATTTTAAGAGCTGGTGAATCAGAAGTCACTTTTAAATCTGCATCAGGCCGTTCTATTGCCTTGATATTTAGCTGAGAGTAGTTTAGACAACCTCAGCTCATCAAAGACGTTCTCGTGTAAAGGCACACATTGATTTGTCCCGTATCCTGCTGACAGGCCGGTCGTTGCATCGATGAGAAGAGGGAGGACTGAGAGAACTGTATCTTCCCTTCCTCTCCAACAGGAGGTGAAATGAGACCCTGGCAGACACTCTTGAAGTCTCTGCTCTGCCTGGTGAAAATATGACAGCTCTCTGGCAAGCGCATAATTGCCACGGAGGGCGGGGTGTTCACGTCCGCTCCAATATATGGAATATGGAAATTTGTCCCCTCTTAATGGTAATAATTTCCCTGTGTACTTTGTTCTGTGTTTTACTAAACATCAAATGTGTAGCTGCTTGGTTAAAGAGAAATACATAACGTTTGATCGTTTTTACAAAATAAGCTCTTATACGGACTGTGTTCCAGGTGTGTGCGCATTTGGATACAAACAGGAGCCAGACTGACTGGTGAGACAACTGGTTTGATTTTGTCAGACTGTCTACATAAGGAGCCAAGCCGACCTGCTGATTCTGGTGTGGCATAATACCTCAGATTGAATGAGCACAGGCACAGCTTCATTTCCCAAATCAGCAACATTGACCATTAATGCTTTATTTTAGTTTGCTGACATCTGTTCCTTATGTGTGTGTGCATATACATATATATTACTTGGTCCACCCCAATGGAGATTTCGCCCTTGCTCTCCTGGGATACAGAAGGACAGCTGACTTGTCTTACACTTCCCTCCAGTCCTTTATCTATGCATCAGGATATGTTCTCACACTAAAAGCTAAAGGCAAAGTCAATGTGATCAGATCCTTCAAAATGTTATTAAAGGCCAGCGATGTGTTTAACGTCACTGGCTCAAACCATATTTAGAAATAATTCTCTGAGTTTGTATAAACCTTCACAGAGATAAATATTTCCCAGTTTTTTCAGTAAAAGTATGCTAAACTGATTTTCAAGTACTTTCTTCTGTGACTGTCTAAACTGCACTGAGAAACTGGCAGTGAGACATACAGTTAAGTGTTGGAAAATTCAGACCTCTGTATCAAGAAATAATGTAGCATGCGACTGAATTTGATCCAGACTGAAATATCTAAACAACTATTGTTGATATATTGTGCAGCCACTCATTTTTCCTACTGACTTTGGTGATCCCCTGACTTGATCACTTCATATAGCTGTGAACATTGGAAACATTATACCGGCTAAAAACCAGCATGTTAGCATGCTGATGTTAGCATTTAGCTAACCTGGCATGGCCGTAGTCTTGCTTTATACTGAAATGTACCAAAAAGACAATATGGTGAGTCAAACTTTTTCTTGACAAAATACCTGCTTACTGCTGTTTAAGACAGAGTTTTATTTCATTGTTTGGGTATCACATTTACAGCGCCTACACTGGAAGATAGAACTCTTCTCTCTCTCTTCGTTTTGTGATTTAGGTTGTTAAGATAAGTGTTTTGTTTAATAAGTGCTATGTGAAGTATATTATTTTTACAGAAGATATCCTGCCTAATGCATTGTTAAGGCACTCATGGTACTTCAATGGACCATCGTGGCTAACACCACCTACACACTTACCTTGTAACAAAGTAGACTGAAGGAAAAACATTTTGATGTCAGCAAAACTAAAATGACTGAAATCCGGGAACATTATTGGTATAAAGTTTGATGTTATTACATCAAACTTATCCTTTGTAGAACATCCAGTGAGGTAATTTTTAGACATGCTCAAGTAAAATAAGGATGTAAATAAAAGGCAGGGATGGAGGGAAGTGTATTCAGGTGTGACCAGCCAGTTGCCCCAGGGACGCACAGACCTTATTCATATTTCGCCATGAGACTGAATTTGATATGTGAATAAATCACTCATGTCAGCAAAAGCTTGGGGGAGACAAATGACAGTGTGAGAAGAAGATAGAGAGAGTGAACTGTGTGAATTCATAACAGGCCAAAAGAAAGTTCAAGTAAAAAGGAGAGATATAGCGTGAGCAGTGAGGATTTCATTTTAATGAGCATGCTTCATTAGTGGGATTTGGGGGACTCGTCACAAAATGGCACAGATCATATTTCAAGGTTTTTCTCATACAGGAATAACATCTGCCACAAATAGCAACCTGCTCGTTACAAAGAAAATGAAAACACCCCATACAATAATGATTTGTAGCTTTTGAGACACCTGGACCGAAGATGCCCTGACTCCAATGTGTGCATTGATATTATTAGTGTTCATAAAAACAGCAATAACGTCATGATTCATATAGAATATTTCCATCCACGGGGTCAAACAGCGCCAATTACCTTGAAAACCGTAAAGCCCCCATCTCTCAGTGAAAGAAAAACATTCCAGACAGCTGAAAGTAGGCCCAGGAGGAAGGCAGCGGGAAATGAAAATGTTGGATGATTACACTGAGGATGCAATACTTTTGCACCAAGGCCTGATTGCACTGCCTGGTTACTTAATTTCTCGGTCACAAAGCTGCTCATGGTGGAAATGCCAAACGTTTCCTCGTTCACAATAGTTCAGCGCCTGTGCATTTGCTTGGGGTCAAGAGCTCTCCTGGCTGACATTTTGATGGTGTCGGTGGAAGATAAATTTGATGACACATCTTCCAGACTCACCATTAAGACTTATGTTGTCATATCATAACTGAATGTTAATTGTCCTGATTGTGTCATTTACAGTATTTCATTTATCATCAGCAATAAAGTAATCTAAACAGTGAGGCAGGTTGTTGCACTGATCCTGCTAAATGGAGCATAGCTCTGCATGTTTTTCCCCGTGGCTCTCTGAAACATTATTAAACCAACTGCACAGCCTGACTGCACATGCCAGACTGTGGAAATCAGTATCTGAAAGGTCTGCTGTTTGACTGCCAGTCATTCCTCTCTTCTGGAGATTTTGACTTGTTGATTCTCACAGGAGATGGCTCTACTCACATTAACCAGTAGTTTTCATTTTCACATTTTCACCCATTATTGTTTATGATTTTAGTATTTTTAAGACTGTGCTTTTGACTTTAATGATCTGCTTTTGTCCTATTGCACTGTAACACCTCAGGGGTTAAAATTAACCAATTAATGTTTTTAAGGAATAGTGTGAAATTGTGGGAAATACGCTTATTTGCTTTCTGGCTGAGAGTAAGTTCGGAAGATCGATACCACTCTCATCTGTCTGCTAAACATGAATGTACAGCCAGTCAGTTAGCTTAGCTTAGCATAAAGACTGGAAACAAGGGGAAATAGCTAGCCGGGCTTTGCCGGAAGGTAACAAAATCCACCTACGAGCACCTCTAAAACTCACTGATGAACATGTTATATCTTGTTTGTTGAATTCAAACAAAAACTGACAAAAGTGTAAAAACGACTATTTGAAATTTGAAAATAAATATTTAAATAGTCCTGCACACACACATTAAACAAACAAGACAGAATATGTTAATTTGTGAGTTTTTTGTTTCCTCTTACTATGTTTATTGTGACCATCATGCACCAAATAGGCAAAATGTGTGTGAAAACCTACTTGGCAATAAACCCATCTCATGCTGGCCGAAGGCTTCACTCTGCTCTCAAGTGTGGCTGGAATAACTATAAATACCTTCCAGCTTGGTTGGACAATACGTGGTACGAACTAGTTCTTTTCTAGCATAACCTGGCCCTTATTGGTGCTGGTAGGCGGATTGTTAACTTCGGACAGAGCCAGGCTAGCTGTTTCCCCCTGTTTTCAGTCTTTATGCTAAGCTAAGCTAACCAGCTGTAGCTTCATATTTAGCAGACAGATATGAGAGTGGCATCGATCTTCTCATCAAACTCTCAGCAAGAAAGCGAATAAGCGCATTTCCCAAAAATGTTGAACTATTCCTTCCATGATCTGAGTACTGTGTGTACGTGTGTTTGTGTTTGTGTGGGAGAAGCTATCAACCATCACTGTGTGTGTGAAGTTAAAAGATTCAAAACAGAAGAAAGCTCTGTCTCTCTGGTGATTGTGTTTGCGTTGAGCAACCTGCAGCCTTGGCCAGAACAAGACACAACCTCATAGGTGAAAGCAGAGATATCAAGAGCCCCAACTGTGTCTGTCTGGAAAATGAAGTTGCAGGATGATTAGAGCCAGGAACTGGATCACTTCATCTCTGCAAATGCTGTTTCATTAAATCCTACTAAAGGCCATAAAGGACTCCCCAAAAAAAAGCTAAACTAAAAACTAAAAGGAGCCAAAATGTTTAGAAATAAGCACAGATGGTTTGAAAGAAAATCTGGTAGTCTCTTTATTACTGACAATTCAATTAAGTGTATCTGAATAACCTAATCTTTTGCAAATACTAGTCGCTGTAAATCTTCCTATCATAATATAATGATTTTAAATAACGCCACAGAAAGAGTGGAAGGAATCACAGGATGTGATTAAAAAACTAGATTGTGTTGCTACATTGCTGTATAGATCTATGACTCCAGCAGTGGAGGGGGCACTATGGAAGCTTGAAACCCATCTTACAAGTAGAGTAGAGGTTTATCACTATCACAAAGAAAATTGTTCAGTTTGGAAGCTGGTGTTTCCCCCCACTGCTTTCTATCAGAGGCTATACATTGCTTTATTCACCAAACCTTTCCAGCTATATTATGTTTTCCTTCATCAGGAAGGTTGTTTCTGGTTTCCTTATACAGATCAGTCATGTGACGTATAGATCCAGTCTCTTCCCTTAAATACATATATTGAGAAGGTATTTTTGTAAAAGAGAACGGGAGAGAAGTTGCATTTTGGATATCTAAATTTGGCACTTTAAACCCTCTGTGTTATAGTCATTATTATTTCATTTCATTTGTTGTTATATAATCTTCTGAAAACAATAAATTAAAAGATGTATGTCTTTAGGTCAACTGTAGATTGATTTTGAAATAATTTCTGGTTATACATAAATATTAAGAGATGGAGGAGATTATAGACTCTGTTTTAAAAGATGAGATTCAACCTTTTATCCACTGATGGGTTAAGATGAAAAATGATTTTTGCTGAGGATTATTCTGAAAAGTTGGTTGCAATATTGTTTGTTTTTTGTATTTATGGTCACAGAGAAGAGTTGTGCAATGTGTTTATTTTTGATGGCCGCTGAAGCTCACACTGGTTTGCGCCTCACTGAGTGCACTCTCAAAGTTAGAAATTATCAGAGGCTATAGGCAGCAGGGTGTAACTAAGAAAACCATCGACCGTAGGGCTCACCCTCTCACGAGAGCGAGAATCCCTTCTGCTAACATGTCCTTGAACGAGACACTGAATCCCAGCCACCTCCTGAGGGTCTGTCTGCCACTGACCCTGCACTCTGACCTTCCTGCAAAGGAGCCAAGTGAAAAAAGCAGTAGGGCAGACAAATAAATAAATAATGCTAAAGACACTGCGGATATTCTGAGAGGGGGAGTATACAGTATGTGGGATGGAAGAGGAGGAGGCGGAGACAGACAGGCACCATACAGCTGACAATAGAGAGTGTTTGAAATAGATGCCGCTGATATTCTCTCTTAATCTTAATGTGCCGACATGTTAGTGGTTGAAGGGCAACGCTACTAAATAACAGCCAGGGATAGACAATTAGACACATAGATAGATTCAAGGTATAATTGTCTGTCATTCAGGTGTTTAAATTAAGATAAGGCTTTATTGATCCCCAGAGGGGAAATTTGGACAGAAATAAATACAGATAAATAGAGAAAGTAAAAAAATAAATAAGGGGTGTATAAAACTAAAATAATAATAGTAGTAAAGATAGAAACTATAAAAGAGCAATTAAAGTCAAAATTACAATGCAAAAGTGACAGTGGTGTGATGTGATTAGTAGCAGCAAAGTCTAGCATATGTAACAGTGTACACCAGACAAATATGTTTGTCTGTATTAATATAGAAATATTATATAGTGTATAACGTAATAAAACATTAACATATTAAGATAATATCGTATACTATAGCACAGTATAATATAAGATATAGTATAAGGTAAAATTTAGCAATATAGTACAACATATAGTATAGTATAATATATAATAGATATATTACAATATTTAATAATATATAAATAAGTCCAACCGCTTATTTACAAATGACACTGTGCATGATGCATCAGCATGCTTTAATTTCTTTTCATGCATTCAGACATTGTGCATTCCCACAATAAACAGTCGCACAGACAGATGTGAGATTTGCTTTTCATAAAATTGGATTGTATATCAATTCAGCGCTGGCTGACGGACGGATACAGAGATAGACTCGCTCATGAAAGTCATGAGGCATCTTCTGTGGAACAGTCCAGAGTAAATTGATTTGCCTGGGGAAAGGTGATGGAAAAGAATAGGCGTGCCACTCAACAATAGGCCCATCACTTCTCCTTTCTCAGGTTTCCACGGACGGTGCTAAGCCTGGAGGGTGACTAGGTCAGACACGTGACACTCAACCATTCACCTGAGCTCACCAACTGTTGCCATGACGACGGAAGATATGGCCACAAGGCATGACGGGTGTGCGCATAGACAGTGCCAGCCCCTGGTAACACTTGCATAGGCAGTGTCCCTCTTATAGTGTTTCACAGAGCATACGGTGCTGTATCATTTAAAAGATACATTACAACTGTAGATACAAATGAATACAGTTTAAAGTTATTCATAGACTCCACTATCCCAAAACTAATGGAGTAAAATCTATCCTCAGTATCTGCATTATGTGATAGGTGCAAATTGGCTGAAGGCTCACATTTATTTTGGAATTTTTTTTTTAAAGAGATCCAAGCAGATCTGCTCTTGGCAATCTTTGGTTGTTCTAAGATGACGAAGAGTTTTTCATATAGCCATCAACAAGCGAAAATAAATTATACTCTTCAATCATTTAACCCTATAACACAGAAAAGTGTTGATAAGTGAAGTGTCTTTTATCTATCAATGACTCTTCATCTGTAAAATACCTAAAGCGCATTTGCTGTCTTTATTGAAGGAATATGTCACCCAAATACAACATGGTGGCTCTTTTAGGTGTTCTGGACAACAATGAAGTTCTATGGCACGTAGGCATGACCTATATCATGCTTTGGCAACTCAGACAATACTTGTTAGTGGGATGAAATCATTGCTAGTTTAGTTTTTCCACAGGATTTGTTGATAATACAAAAGGATAAATAACTAATATTACTTTTGTATGGATAACATAAAGATGGACCAGACAGAGGGCCTCCTGTGCTATGCTGCTAGAATACTAATAGATATAAAATTCTTATTTTAGAGGGGTTTGTAGAAAAACCCCATGTGTAAACTGTGGGACTTTAAAAAGGCTGTGTATCTCGAAGATAGTGGCAGTTAACATGTTTGTTATGCAGGAGCAGCAACATCTCTGCTGCCTGCCTGACAAGCTGGTAAAGTGGAGTGGAGCTGATTTCTGCCCTCTCTGGAGGAAGATGTTGTCCTATCACACTGTTAATGAGTGTATGCCTTCTAATGAGCACAAACCCAAATTAGCATATATCCAATTACTTCATAGCTGAAGTTCCAGACTCTATTCAACAACTAGTATGTCGTGGGAGCAGTTGAAATTATTTAAATGGGAATAAATGCTTGAATTCAACTATGCTTGATGTATGCTCTCTGTGTTGTTAGAGAAATTAAGCTAACACCATCTTTCTGGTTAATTAGATAGGTATTTGGGGTAGTCAACTGTCATCTTTTTCTATATAAAGACATTAAACAACCTTATGGGTTTGTTGGTTATTTTGCGGAACATTGGGTGACTCAAATGTAAAGGTAATACATGATAACGCAGATGAAAATGAGCCTGTATGGCAAAATCTGACACATTTACATGATGGACCTATGTGCCCAAGTTAATTAATGTACATTGTTCCTTCTTAAATAAAATAAACACAATAAACATAACGTTCTGTTGGTTGATCATAAATTGAAGATATTACATGCCGAATGGACTTCTCATGATTCGAGTCAGTGGATTTGACTGATCTTGACCCAGGAGGTAAAGGTCGACTGAGGGCAGATTTTCCCATGGAAGAATGCAAATTGAATTGGCTACCGTTTCCAGCCCAGGGGCAACAGCAATCTGTGCTGCACAGTCACCATTAGTTCCACACAAGACAGAAAAAAAGAGGCTTTAATGTTTAGGGTCCTACATCAAATGGAGCAGTATATCAAAATCTAAAACCGAACTTGAAATTGCTTAACCTCTGAGCAATCTAACACAAGGTCAACAACTAATGAAAAAAGCTAGAACTGAAGAAGAGTGACATTTTGTGGCGTTGAGAAGACGGCGTAAGTGGAAGGCTTGCTGCCAACCATCTGTTCGAAAATCTCTGACCTCTGTAATTTCATGCCATTCCACTTTCCATCCTGACAATGATGAGAGATAAAAGCATGCAATCTAAAGGGAAGTGCTGACTTGGAAAGCTTTGCAAATGAGACCCCACTTTGATGTACTTACTTACTGTACTTCTTCAGCATGAATCGACTGGAGAAGAAAGGCACTTCTTGCATGAACAAATGAGATTAATGCAAGACTGGTCTCAATAGTTGGATGAGTTTAGATTCACTTTAATTAAGTATTGATTTAAAAGCAAAAAGCACTCTGTATCGCCTGGCTTTCTACTCTACTAATGTGGACTTGATGTCTGTTTATTTGCCTTTGAGAACACCAGCGGAAAAGAACAATATATTACCATAAATCAACCCATTATTTCCCCAGAAGCTTACCGTCATCATAATTCAAAGGCTTTTCACCTGCAAGGCAAGGCCACATCCTCAAAGTAATGTATCACTCTACACTGACATGGTAATTTAGGGATTTGATTGTTTGCATATCCCTCTGAGACACAAATACCTGCGCGCATTTCACCACAGCAGTGGTAGGTAGGGGTTTCCTATTATGCGAGGACATTTTGACAAGTAGATACTTGGGCTGTTACCTTTAGGATATGTGAGACTCTATGGATCACTAATGAAGACCCTGTCCCTTGCAGCCCCATTAGTAGCCAATGTAGCTGTCTAGAGCTTTCAATACTTCCTCACGTACATTTTATTTCTTAATAACTATGTGACACATTGTTCCCTGCCAACATACTATAAGCCCTTAGCTCATTTCATTTAATGGTAACAAGTCTGGAAAAGCTTGCAAAAGCCTGGCTGAGTCTGAGAGACCGTTGAAAAGACAGGGAGAGGAGAATTTAATTACCCTGACTGTTAAAGCCCCCTTCTCTCTCCCTCTCAGACACGTCTTGCATCCTGCCTTCATGTGCCAGTTTGGGGAAGAGAGAAAGAAAGCAAAACCCACAGAGGATTTCTGACTACCTTTGGATCATGTGGCTGCAAGTGTGAAATTGTTGCCATGGTTGACTGGTGCACCTGCGTGGATTCAAGTGTCTGAAATGATGCCAAATAAAAGTCTGTCAGAAGAGGAGGCAGAAATAAGACAAATGAGTTATTAAACTATGAAAAATAATTGCAGGTCTTGATCAGACCTTGTTATTTACAAAGCTCTATTCCCCTGAGCTCTCTTGTACAAGCTCAATTAAGACTTTCATTCAGTCCTTTTCAAAAGTACTTAAAGCACTTTTACTACTGTCAGTCCTGAGGGTTTTAAGCTACTCAATTATGTTTGGATCGACCTTGATCTAAGGCCAGCTGTCCTGGAACCACTGGCATGCTAGTGCTCTACCAATCATCCAGAAGGAGTTTATGTAAACACCACTCTGATCCCTCTCAATGACGTCAACCACAGACCCCCAGTCAGAATAAATGAGCCTCAGAGTTTGCAAGGAGGAGGGCAATTTAACAACAGTAGCGATCTGTGATGCTATAAGGAGTTTGTGCCAAAGACGGTGTTTGTTGTCGGTAAAGCTCACATGCTGTGGGGGCAGTGAGAGTTCAAAGTTAGCACACCAACTGCCACCTGTTGAGGGGAAACACGCCACCCACTCACACACACCTGTGCTTCTATTTAAAACGCAAATAGGAAGTATAAAAGCAAGACGCAATGCAGCTTTTACATTTTATTACTGTAAAAAGACAAAGGGAGCAAAGAGGTGTCCATGATTATATAAAGAACATTTGGAAGATTTTTATCACATATTCAGGATGGAAATATTATCCAAATCAACTTTTTATTGATCTGCACTGATAACTTTCCTCCCATGTAACTTGCTCATTTGTTCACTGACAATCTAAAATCAAAAAACATATAAAAATTAAAATCCTGATACCAAAAATATGGTACCACTGTTTGGAATGTTATAGAATGTATAATGAACAGCATTTCTGGCATGGTACAATTCCAGTCCTATCAAATGATATAAAAATCACATTTAAAGGATTTTGCAAAAGCATTGTATACAGTGCATGACAAGAACTATCATCCCAGAGAATTTTACAAATTGGCACATTTTTATAAAGAAATGGTTTTAACATATAAAAAAGGCACAGCGCTTTCATGTATTCTGTACATTTTCAGCAGAACTGACATGCCACTATTGCATGGTTTATGACTGGAACAGATCACAGATGGCCAGGTGTGTTTTAGACACAGACAAGGCTGGGTAAAGAGGACTAGTAAACCTGTGCTTGTAGGAATGCATTAAAGCTAGACTGCCCCCTGGTGTCACATTAAAGAATGATAAAATACCCTCTTCAAAGTCGAGCAACACCCCTACCCTCTGCAGCCCGTCTGCATCCACAGGAACCGCCACCTTGTTATGCAGAGCTTCCACCTTCCTTCTGTCACAAGACAGGCACCAGGAGTACGAGTTGAAGCCCAGACGAGAGTTGTCCTTTTGGCCTTTCCTCTCTATCTGACCCTCACACAGCCCCACCTTCCAGCGGCCCTCATCCACAGACACGTTCACCTCCCAGTACCAGCGACCCTTCTCCAGGGCACCGGAGGCCAGGACCTGTGGGAAGGAGCTGAAGCGAGCCTCGTGCTCTGTGTAGGCCTGCTGGACCTCGCTGTAGATCACCCTCCTGTTGTTATCAGACAGATGCAGCTTGGGATGGGCTGTATCTGCATCCAAGAGGGGGACGGTACCATCTGTACACAGGAAAGGAAATTAGATGCATTTAGATGAGAAGATTAAGACTAATTGAATATGGCACCTTTGGGCTTACAGGATGCATTTAGTCCTTTGGTTTAATTAGCTGTGATTCATCAGTGAGTGGAAAGTAAACAGGTGTTTGTATAAAAAAAAAAACACTTTTCTCACAGAGCAGTCTGCAGAGGTCTCTGTCTTTGCCTGGCACAGCGATGATGACTGTGTCCAGCCGTTTCTCGGTCCACCTCTGCAGACATTCCAGCCGGGCCTGATCCACTTCTTCTGGAGCCTCGAACTGGTCCACATAGCTCCCCATGTTACTAGTCCTGGTGAAGAAGACTTAAGATGATTAAACTTCTTTATTCCTTGATGACCTCTCGAAGGAGGCATATGGACACAGTTACACACAAAAAACATCAAAAGAAACAGAAACAAAGTAAGTGGACAGCGGCATTTGTTGCACAGTAATAGGCAAATGCAATACAAGAAAGAAGAAAATAATAATAAGTAAAACAAAATACAAATGAGCAAACAAGCACAAATATTCAGAAGTTACTTTAAAGTAGCCATTATTATTTTAGCAAACTTAGCGCGATTAGATAAAGCTTCCGTGAAAAAATGACGCACAAAAACCATCCCCACATTATACATCTACTCCGACAGACTGCAGCTGTTATTAGTAATATGCCTGTCAGCATAACATTTCCATTTATTTCTTTTGATCCGTGCATAACCTAGCTAAGGGTAGCAGAAATGTTGGCTTGTTCATAAAAATGTAGTGAACTTATTTTTCTGTATGTAGTTTTGTAGATAGTTTTATTTTGTTTTGCCCAGGATTTAAGATATCTGTCTCTGAGATTTGTACCTCCCTCAACTCTAATATATTGATGTTGAATGTCATTTTGTTTGTACTCACAGCACTATAATAATCTATGGATAATCCACAGAACAAATTGTCGACAGATTTCATAGGGACCATTTCTATGGAAGAAAGTAGTTCCAGGTAAAACTGTTCACAGCGAGGTCTGTGGATTACTCAGAGGAACAGGGGCACTGATTCTTTAAAGGCATACTGCTGTTGAATTTTTAAAACCTAATTCCTCAATGCTGTTAGCACCAAAAATAAAATTCTGTTCAACTCCACTGTATTGGGAATGGAGGCAGAGACGGATGTCTCAAAAGCTTGACACATAAAACCAAAATTATCTGTATGGCTAGACACCACTAGAGGTAAGTGAGAAAATATGTTTATTTGTAATAAGGGTGAACTGACCCTTTAGGACTTTCATAAAATGTTCATACAGGCTGTCTACTGAAGCTATGTTTTGTTGGCAGCACATTTATCTATTGACATGTTCAACAAATTACTGCTTTACATGCAACTAGGTAGAAGCTGAGAGGAAATCACTTACAGTTGGGTTATCTTGCTGTATTCCTGTCATGTGAGAAAGAGGAAAAAGACATTTCCTTGTGTTAGTGTTCATAAGCCAACAGTAGATCTTATGTTTTACCAACAAACAAACAGGTTCAGTACCAACACACCATAATGAAGGCCTGGTCCTGAATGCGTTTGTCTCCCTTGGCATCAGCCAGCCCCTCCAGGGTGTGGAGGCCTTGCTGGATGGATTGCAGGGAGCTCCGGAGGCGGCCGAGTTTCTCCTCTAGCCCCCCCAGCACCCTGCTCTCCTCCTTTGTCACATGCTGAAGAGCTGATTGCTCCTCCTGCTCCAGGGCCTCTCTGATGGCTCCGTACTGCTGCTGCACCCCCGCTCGTGCCTCACTTAAAACCACCTGGACAGACATAAACCAACTTTAAATAGTAAAATATTTTAAAGTTGCTAATGTATTATATGAATCGGACTTTTTGGAATTTGTGTAATTAACTACATGTGTAACCATATCCTCAACTCACAACTACAATGCAAGATGTCCCATGGAGATCATCATATGTCAACTTAAAAATAAATGTTGATAAATGAAACAGTTCTTGGGCATTTTTTTAAACAAACTCTTCTCTAATTAGAGGATTAATCATATGGAGGACAAGTCTTCCAAGTCTGATATGAAACAGTGGTGCACATGACTGTCACCTTGAGTCAGAGAAAGATAAAGTCTTATCTTGTAATTCTAAACAATTAACCTAAATACATGAATGATTTAGTGAGAACTATAGAGTTAACTTTCTTACTTTGAAGGTCTCTTTCTTCTGTGTGAGTTCAGTCACTCTGTTCTTCACTTGCTCTTCAGTTGCCTGCAGCTGCTTGATTTCTTCCTTCAGGCTCCCCTGCGGAAAAATATGCAGAGAGATTAAAAAAAAAAATCACTTGTTCATTGTTATGGCTATGTTTACATCTATCTCAACTTTAACCAAAACTATGGTGTATCTACAGAATATAGCCTATAGCGCTGTTAAGTCATCACCTACCCTGAGCTCTCTCTCTGCCTCCCTGATGCTGATGCAGACATGGTCGCGGTGTGAGCCTATGACAGTACACACCGTGCACACACACACTCCACACTGCCGACAGTAGATACGGTTTATCTCCTGGTGCTCCTGGCACCTCCAGGGAGACATGTCCTCCATGGGAGGAACCAGGGTGTGATTCTGAAAGACAGGGGAGTCCAGGTGGGGACGCAGGTGCTCTGCACACATGGACGCTCCGCACACCAGACAGGTCTTCACAGCACACTGATACCCAGTTTTAGGGCAATAATGGCAGCGCACTGGGCTGGCATTTTTGCTCTGCAACCTGGGGAAGATGCCAACACGAATTGGGGATCCTGAAGCAGTGGCCGGCTGTTTGGTGGATATCAGAGGAGACTTGCTGACATGGTGGACTGGAGACTTATCTTTACCTAGAGTCGAGACCCCAGGAAAGGAATCAGAGTTGGCAGGTGAGGCAGGTTTCTTTGGCGATGCATGAATTCCTGTGACTTGTATATCTTCCTTGGAGCTTGCAAAAAGAGGTGCATCACATATATCTACTTCATTGGAGCTGTCAGAGTCATCTAATGAGACAACTTCTGCTGATTTACGCTGGTTCTGCTGGGTTGACATGTCATGTGGCACATCACCTGCAGGTACTGCCCTGCTGTCAGAGTTGTCACTGGAGGATGTGCCATCACCACGCTCAGACTGTGTAGATTGTGGGAGCACTGCTGTCTTGGATGTCTCAACACTAGTCGACTGGCCAGGTTTATGTGTGAAGGAAGTGGTGGGAGTCTCTGTGTCATTGGACCGCTCACGGGGAGATTCCACAGTTGATCGCTTTACGTCAGGTTGCTCTGATACAGGTGTGCTGGCCTTTCTCTTCCCGAGAAGTCGGTTGGTGAGTGAGGGCCTCCCCAATATCGAGTCAAATATGTTTTGTTCATTATTACTGGATGTGCCTTTAAAAATAGAATACAAACAAAGCAAAACTGGTCAGAGGGAAGGTTGACTTAGCACTTTTACAGCAATACTTCACAAAAACACCTGCAAGCTGCCTTCTGCCCAGCACAACAGCTCAACTTTAGGTTATTCAAGCAGTGACTATCTAGCTTGTTTGCACCCCTGTTAGTTATTATATTGCCTTGTAAGCTCACTTAGGAAAGCTGTCACTGAGTCTGCGGACTGTCATGACTGAATAAATGTAACTGGTAGAGAAAACACTTAATTTTATTTATGACAAGAAACTGTATTTGCGGTGGTTTGGTCATGGCCGATACCTGATCCACTTAATAAGGTCATTAATCAACACAGATAGTACTAATATTGTGATTTAAAGCCACTGCCTGAATCCCTGTTGCATCAGTCATAAGCAGTGAAATGCTAATTATATAATATGGACAGTGGAAAAGCAATAAATAAATAAAAAATAAGCATGACGATTTATGCCAAACACAGGAAAACAGCATGAACACACACACACTTTGGACTCAAAATGACTATTAGATTAAGCATCTGACCCATGACACTGTAAACAAACACAGAACATTACTACTATTAAATTACACAAGAGCTAATGCTTTTAAAAGACATTTTGAAGATGTTATTTTACCTCCTTTTGCGTAAATCGTTAAGGACTTGGATGGAATGTTCCGGTGCGGAAGTCCTATTTTTATTTTTATTAGGGTGCCAGAAATGACTAATAATCAAGTAGCTAGCATTAGCAACCACCTAAAATAACGTTAAACAAAAATTATGTAGTAGCCTGTTCAACGGGAACATGCCATGCCAGTTTTAATATCTAACTTAACGTTAGCTACCGTTAGCTAGCGTTACACACCTTCACCTGTGTATTCGGCCACTTCATAAACCGTTAACCGTCCGGTTACGAGCCCAACGTTAACCTAACGTAGTCTCAACTGTACCTGCAGTGCTGCGGGGCGGAGGACGTGGACTGTTGGTGGTGGTCGTCCGTATCAAACTGCTATCAAACGGCAGAGTCTGGTACACTGTTTTGCACCTCCACTCCGGACAATGGTACGGCCCGTTCGGGGCAACACTCCACAAGTCTCCAATACATCGTTGGCAGAACCGGTGGTTACATTTCAGGGTGACGGGGTCCCCTGTCAGCTCGTTGCAGAGAGGACACCTCGTCGGAGTGTCCAGCGACGCTCCCATTTTGTTTTGGCTGATATTTAGTTTCTGTTTCCGCGATGACAACCAGCAGAGGCGGGGCTACATTTTTGAATCCCGCTCGCTCCCCCTCCCAGAAGTGCTTCTCTTAAAGGTACAGTCCATGAATTTATAATCAGTGTTGGAAGAAGTATTTAGATCATCTACTGAAAGTAAAAACACCACATTATAAAAATATTCCATAACAAGTAAAAGTCCTTCATTCAAAATGTTGGCAACAAAATGTGCTTAAAGTAACACTTAAAGTACTGCTTTATATACTTTCCGGTACTGTAGTTTAATGCATGCATCATCATTTCTAAACTGCCCATAGTGTAAAATATTAATCTGAAAAATAACTACTAACTGTGGCTTTAGAAAAAAAGTGGTAAAGTGCAGATCATAATATTTCCCTTTGAAATAAAGTGAAATGGAGGTATAAAGTAGCATAAAATGGAAATTCCATCGTCCACATTAAATTAGACTTTTGATGATGTGTGTAGGTTCAATTTACATTTAACCTGTAACATGTTTGGTATCATTTTAAACTGCACATCCTTGGCCACAATAATGGAAAACACCTGTGTGGTTGTGCTGAGCCTTTAATCTATAATTATACATCATATGTTATGAGTCAATCTTATGTTTTGCATGCAAAATCAAAATAACTAGTTCATATTGTTGTTAAATAAATGTAGCAACTCTACAATGTCTACCTTTGAAAGTAGTGGAGTACAAGAACAAAGTTGCATAGATTCAAAATACTCAAGTAAAGTTCAAGTACCTCAAAATTGTACTTCGCTATAGAATATCTTTCCACCGCATAATAAATGTAATTATCATCTTTTTGCAAGCACCTTTGTCAGAGCTCACCTTCCTGATCATGACTCATCATTTTGTTATGTGTTTTTCCTAAGAAAGACTATTTTACATTTACTAATTGTGGTTTAAAACAGAATTGTATAACTGTTTCTACCATAAAAGCTCTGATTACTAACAATTAACCCACCAATGAAATCTCAAGTCAAAATACTGCTGTAATTTTATGCACTCGCTCATTGTGCTGCAATGAAATGCAATTAAACAAAATGAAGTTAGTTCTCATCTCTGCCCCTGGATACCCCAAAGGACTCCCATGAGGACCATGAACACACACAACCACACACTATTCCTTTCTATTCTTGATGACAAAGCCACCTGAGCTGCATGAAATAGGTTGTTGCCTTTATGCCTTATGCATCAGCTGCAAACAATAATGGTATTTTCTTATTGTCCCTCATGTTTCTCTCCCCACAACATTCTTTTCTTTGTGGTGGTCTAGACATGTAGACATGTGACTTTGGATAAAAAGGCTATTGTGACTTGTGAGTGAGAGGTTAATCTTTCATAATATCAAAGATCTTTTATCTCTCAAAGCAACTGAGTGTTCTTACTTGTGTTGCCTGGAAATATGAGGTGAGAGTTGTGGCCTAGACAGCTATATTTGTGTGTGCTCTGACTTTTGAATGTGATTATGGAAACTGAAGGTTAGCATTAAAATAAAAAGTACATTTAAAAAATGAATATTTTAATTCTTATATCCTGTTTTATTGTAATTGATAAACACTTAACACTTAAACCCAAAGAGCAGACCCTTCTCTTCCTCTCAAAGCCGCAATTTTAAATTCAGCTCTTTCAAAGCTTTCAGACTGTGGCAACATCCAGTGACCTGTCTTGCATAATGAAGGCGCCCATCAAGTGATAAAGTATGCTGGCTCTCTTATACTTCTTTCCTCTTCTTTTTTCACCTCAAACACATTTTGAGTGTTGTGCACCAATTTGTTATATAATATAACCCTAACCCTTAATTTAGGCTTCATATACTTTTTATTTCTAACAAACAATCATACTAAGAATGCTGTAATCAACAAATATATTCATTCACCAAAACCTTACCATTGTTAAGCATGAAAGTTTATTTTTTCTTGACCTTGAAAATAGTAGTTTGACAAAACAATTCCATCTCAAAGTCCACGTACTAGCTTTTTCTGGAACTTTTAACTGTATAATGCGATCTTCATCAGCAGACGAATGAGCCTGCAACAGATCCATCTCCATGACAAAATGAGCAAACTCCATCCATTGATGAAGACTGTGTGATATGGTTGAATTCTATGACTGAAGATGGACCTTGAGTTGGGATTGCTTTGTTGAAATGACCATTCATATTGGAGAATTACCAAAGTCTACAACAGAATGTATGCTGTTTTTAAAGAAAACTAAACTCTTCAGGAAAAAAAGTTGATCATTAATGTTTGGGCCTGTTTAACTCAGTATTCATAATTATAGTAAATATACAGGTACTTTGTGTTTTGTGACCAATTACTCTAAGTGACTTATTTTATTTCCTGCTATATACTTTCTGAAACAGAGAGTTCACCTAGCAATGTTTGTATTTTTACAAAATTTTCTGTCCCTTTGCAGCTTCCTTCTCAACTATATTACAATAAACCAAAGTCATAATTGTCAAATGTCCCTCCCAACGGCCATGTTTGGCCCTTTAAAGGGGTATTCCAGCATTTTTTTAATGTACATCCATAAAGTTGAGGGACTTGCAAGAGACAGGTTTTAAAAAAAAAAAGTAAAAATTGATGCAGCAGAGGCTGAGATACCCTGACTAGTATGGGTCAAACTCCAAAAGCACTGGATCCTACATTTCCCAAAATGCAACTCAATAGGGTCTCTCATTAAACCTTCCCTGGCTATGCCTTTAAAACTTCACATCTTGGGATTGCAGTGCAGAGTTTCAGTTATAAATTTGTAATCTCCAAACCCAAGCTGAAATGTTCTTCTTGACAAAGCTCCCTCCAGAGCCACAGAAGACATTATACAACTGTTTTGACAGGCTGAGTTGTACTGACCACAATAGTAATCTAATCTTCATGTGTAAAATTGATGGAGTGGCCCTTTAAAAAAAACTTTGACTTTTGCCGAAATTATCAAAAAAAAATCACAACAGCATTTTACAGTGAAAATCTTTATTAAGTGTTCATATATTCTTAAAGGAATCTATTTAATTGCTCTAAGTTAACCCCTCCCCCCCTCCATATATGCTAATTGTTGGTATCTATAGAATATCTATTTACACAGGAACATATCCACAGGTGAGGCTGGGACAGGCCTTACTAATCCATTACCATTAGAGTTCACTCCTCAGGCACACCAGTCACTGTACATAACACTCCAATGCCATCATGTTACCCTGTATGTCCCAACAAAACAAAGCGGAAAAGGGAGTCGAAGAGAGGGAAACAGAAAGAGAGAGCTGGAGACAAAGACAGAGACAGACAGATTTAGCTACACAACAGGACAATTGTGTGTGAGGCTGGCATATTGGTTCACTAGCCCAACAAACGCAACACATTCACACCAGCGCTCACGTATGTGCATGCACTCACACTCACGCACCCCCCCCACCCCACCCCACCCCCCCCACCCCCACCCACACGGACTTCCCTACACACACATACAGAAGCACACTCACACAACAGCTACGAGTCCTGCAGCACACAGTCCTAATAGCCCCCATCACAGTGTAGATACCACAGACTATAAAATATTAGACTTCTTCTCAAACTGAAGCGCTGTGCAAAGTTAGCTAGCAGGGCATTGAATGGATTTAGGTAAAATTCCTAGAACATCTTTAATATTCACTGTACATACTTTGTAATACAAGTTTTTTCTCTTTTGGATGATAATATTCTTATAAAATAGTCTTAAATATCTTTTTTTCCCTAGTAAATGAAGAGGAACAAAGGGGTGTATGAGCAAAAGAAGAAACTAAGACTTTCATTTCATTGTCAAACCTTACATATGAAACACAATAGATTTACATCAACCCGATATTATCTGAAAATGAGCCGTTTCTTCTTTTCACAAATAAAACATGACACACATTCTGACGGTGGTACACACGGCTAAGTGTTAACATAGTTTAATACTTGTAATTACAGAGTTTGTTGATGGTGTGTTTGAATGTACTGTATGTGCAAGTGTTACAGAGTTGTGTTTGTGCGTATGAGTGAGGTGGCGTGTGTGTGTGTGTGTGTGTGTGTTTGTGTCTGTGCTCGTACTGCAGGTGTACAATGTCAACCCTGTGCCTTCTCAGGTAGGTAGTGGGTAGTCCATATACTTCTCAATAGGATAACAGTCTCTGCCCCTGTCATGGTCTATGAGATGGTGTGCAAGGGTTAGCTCTGTAGACACATTGGGATAAAAGTGCATTGGGCTCCATCTAAGTGCTGGGGACGATGATTTAGGGACTGCAGGCAAGATGAGTGGACTTCAAGGGTAGGTTACACTGGGTTTTTGGCAGGTAGATGTGAAAGGCAGGCTGGCTGGTTCCATATTATTCCCCTCCTTCACAGACCTGGATGGCCTCCCGCCTTTAAGCTGATGTTGAGGAACTGGTACTTCATGAAGACAGACACATGGAAATTCAGGAACCTGAAAGAAACAAAGAGAAAGAGACAGAGATTGTTTGTAAGTGTTGAAGGCAGTGATGGAAAGTAACTAAGTATGCAAGTACTGTGCTTAAGTACAATTTTGAGGTACATGTCCTTTACTTGAGTATTTCCATTTCATGCTACTTTAAACCTCTACTCCACTACATTTCAAAGGGAAATATTGCAAAACTGTATTGTTTCTCCATTTACTTGACAGTCAAAGTTACTAGTTATTTCATAGATTAATTTTATACACTATGATAAATTCATAAAATATGACATTGTTATAGATTAAACTACCCAACAGTCCAAAGTAATTACAATTAGCTCCACCTCAACCAGCTACAACATTAAAATGCTTCTTACAAAGTAAATACATCAGCAATAATGATTAAATATTATAAAATAAAACAGTGACAGGGGCCCTTCTGCTGCATAACTAGTACTTTTACTTTTGCTACTTTAAGTACATTTAGCTGATAATACTTTACTGCACTGTACTGTACTTAAGTAAGATTTTTGATGCAGTACATTCATTTGTAATGGAGTATTTTTACATTGTGGTATTGCTACTTTTACAAGGATCTGAGTACTTCTTCCACCGCTGGCTGAAGGGGGTTACAAGAGGCAAAAAGACAGGAATAGTGTAAATTGTTTATGCTCTGAAAAATGTATTTACATTGCATTTACACTGTTGTACTGCACATGGTGACACAAATGACATTTCATGGCTGTTAAATATTATAAAACAATCACATTGTGCATGATGGCTTACATAACGAGAGGCTGCTCTTTGTTACATTTATAGATTGACATGTCTATATTTCAATGTGTATGTTTTGTATGTTACTCACCTAAAGATTTGGTTAGGCGTTGCCTCCTTCTGCAAAAACACAAACACAGAGAAAAATATAAAAAGTGCTACAACATGGTTCTGAAGGTCATGCTATTAATAGACTCCCATGTTCACACATTGTCGAACACATGCATCCTTCACAATGACGGCAATGGTTGTATTGCACACAAACACCAGTAGATGGCACCACAGATGAGCTAACTAGTAAAATATTATTGAGCTGTAATGAATTATTCATAAATGGTAGATTCTCCAGAGCCCTAAACTAAGGAATAGTACATCATCAGGCTGCGCAGTGAGGCTGTTTATTGACTGGTAAAGCTACTGATAATCCCATTCAAGTTTTCTCTTCTATGACATTGTCTATATATCATTCGTCTTGTCTCTTTATCTCATATTTGTCATTTGAAGGTCACCGTAGTTTGAGAAAGTAGAAATTGCAACCACATAAACATGGCACCAAGATGATGTTACATGTGTATTTCACTCATAATAATTAAGTGACATTCCAAGCACCTTCTGCCCCTTTAAAATATCAGCTTTTCCCCTTTTCTCTGCTTCATTCTCATTCTTTCCACTGTTTGTTTAATGGGTTGTTGGTTGCCCATGCCTGTCTGGTTCCATTACGAGCTACAGGGCATGGACATACTAATCCCATTTCCCACTAGGAGACATGCCTGAACCCAGGCCCTTTCACAGTAAATCACTGTGTAGACCTGTGATAGTGATGCACAATTACATATGCATGGATACCAGTGTGTAGGCCAGGCCATTTCCATGACTATATCATCACATCCCCTGACTGTACGGTGGATCTTCGGTGGGAAATTGAGTTTTAATGGTGTTAGGGAGTCTGTCAGATATTCCTACTCTCTTTGGATCATTGTACATACAGTAAGGAGCAGATATGTGACTTGCAAGATAGTTATGGTTAGATAATATTTAAAATGTCATTTTAAGGATTTTTAGGGGGTTTGTTAACTTATTTGGGAAGGCATCTGGTTGAATCCTCACTCCCTTTCAGAACAGGGTTAAGAACAGGAAGTATTTTATTTTAGGTATGCCATTTTTAGGCTTGTGGACCAAAAAATTGTGCTTATTAAGGGGTTACTCATTGATGATTTTATTTTTGTATATTATACCCATAATTCAAAAGCAGGCTCATGCAGTCCCTTTGGTTATGTTCAAATTCATTTATAGCTTCCTAAATTTAGTTTGGTTTTTATAGAGGCTGCATCGAAAGCTCATTAAATCAAAACTTTGGCTTTCATTTCTCATAAATACAAGAGCGCGCTTAGTGTGATCCTTTTAGGAATTTATATAATCTGTTTGCCAGACTAGTGTATGTTTTATCGCTACCTTAATGAGTGTACACTTACGTTTTTTCAGTCTGGTGGTAAGTCACATGGGTTGTGATAAATGCAGAGTCTATTCTTAAAGCCAGTTTTAAAGTATTCTCATTTACTTTAAGTGTGTGCTTCTGCCAGCCCGCTATAGCACAAATTGCATTGAGAGTGCACTTTTAGAGCAATTTGTCAGGTACCACACGGCCAAAAAAAAAATAATAATAATAATAAAAAAAAAAGGATTCCACATCAATTACTCTGAGATTTATGACCCAGATTTAAGGTAATTGGAAATTTAGGGGAATCAGTTTCCAGTTCTAGATCCATTTACTGTACATGTGATAATTGTGGAGAAATATTTATGTTTTTTTATAATTAACTATTGATTTGGTGAGAAAGGTAGCTAAATGGTTAAAGAAGCTGTCCTGCACCCAATTCCCAACACCCATTTCAAGTTCCCATACTGGCAAGTAGCAGTCCTGTCGAAGTTTTGTTAAGTAAGACTCTGAATCCCAACATGGTCCTGGAGTGCTACTCTGAACCTGGCTCTGAGTTCCAGTGCAGTGCACAAGCCAAGAGTGAATTTCCCAAAGGAGATCAATAAAATATCACATTTCTATCAGATTAGATACATTCTCACCCTTGCTCTCAGCCAGCAGCTCTTCTGACATGAGTCCGTCCTGCCGGTTCCCCAGGACGAAAGCCAGGAAGGAGAGGATGAGAGCGTCCAGGATGCCCATGATAGCCAAGATGTAGGCCCAGCGCACTGAGCAGGCCCCCAGGCTGTATTTGTCTGTCTGCTCTCCGCACATCCGCCGGACCTCGTCACTGTCCCAACCATCAGGATAGATCATACAACCGAGCACCAGACAGACACCTGGTGAGGACAAGAGAGGTGGCAACATTAGGAGGGAAAGTGGATGACAGAGAGGGAGGAGGAGCGGAAGGAGGAACATAAGCTATAAGGAGAACAAAAACGAGTTTGGGGGAATAGTGCAGTGTAATAAATGAGGTCAGGGATAATGAGATTTTGTGGGGAAATGAGAGATAAAGAAGCACAATTATCATTTCAAGTGCTTTAAAAAATATCTACCCTTCTATTCTCCTATCTGGAGATTTGGCTGTTTCTATTGCATTTATCACATTGATGTTCATTCCCTCCCTTAGGCGGGAAATAAGTGTCTAGACACATTGTGTGCCAGTGGGGGAGCAGTAAAAAACAGCAATAAACAACCACAGCAACAGTCGTAGCCAGACACAATAGCAGCAAGAGATTTCAAGTGTAGTAACGGCTCTGATAATATAATAATAACTGGTATTTTCTCACATTCACATAGTTTAATTGTTTTGTTACACAACTTCATGGACGTCTGTCTTCCTCTTTAAATAGTGGTAATATTAGATTTTTAACTCGCTGCTCCTCTTTCTCAGTTTTTGCCCAAAGGGTAAAATCTCTCTCATCTTCAATTTGGATCTCTCTCATCTTTAGTTTAAAAGAGATTCTTCTCTGAGGTGATGCTGCGGCAGAACAGCACCAGAAAAACCAAAGCCCATTTTCTCCCTCTTTGGATTTTAACTAAGTACTCCTCATTCTCAGTTTTTGCCCAAGGGGTAAAATCTCTCTCATCTTCAATTTAGTTGAGGTTCTTCTCTGAGGTGATGTTGCAGCAGAATAGTAGACCTGGAAAAAGAAGCTGACTGCACAATTATCCAGAGTGCATTGCACATTAATAATAAAACATACTCCCCACTTTTTTTATCCCCAAACACCTTCTTGCAATGTTTCCTCCCTGAATGCTGCTTGTTTGTGTATTAGGGTTTAGGCTTTTGAACATTAATCTAGTTTGCTACACATGTAATCTGCATGCTGCTTTTATTTGTACACCTTTTAAACAGAAATGTATGTGTATATAACTTTCGTCTCATTGTCCTTATTTGCATCTTCTCTCTGTCTTACAACCAAAAGTGAGAACAATATGTTCTCTTCTCATATGCATAAACAAGCTGCCCACACATACGCATTAAAGCACTCACTCACTGCAGTTTGTTTCAGTACTGCTGCAGTCTTTAATAGTGCTGAAAGACATCGGGGGTGTTGAGAGATGTTTCAGTGAGAGAAAGTGAGTAAGGGGGAGATTACAGGAGATTATCTGCGGCAGACAAACTGCATACCTAACAGAGCAGAGCATCCCCTAGACTCCTCTTCTACCTCCCCCATGGCTCTAACTGTCATAAGAAATTCATATGCACACAGAGGTTTGGAGGGTAAGGACTCAGGTACTTATTCAGGCTCAGGTGGACAGATGGAGAAGTACTGCAATAAACTATTCTATTTCAGACATGTCTAAGCCATTTGGCCCAGAAAATATCTTTCCCTTTGCATCGCTTAATAGCTGTGTGAGCAAACAACATGTGATCAAGCAACAAAAATCAGTGTCATATACTGTAGCAGTAACATTACGGCTGTACTACAACCCTGGTTTTATGAATGACTAGAGTTTGTACATATTGCTGTCTACAGGCAGCACCACTGAATCAAGCGACAGACCCTTTTCACTCAAGCAAGACTTACCTTGGCCTTGACAGGCTGTGATAGGGCCTCGCTGGGACTTATGTCACTCAGCCCACCTGAGCGCTAGATACAGTATAGCATGACAGTTTGTCAAACGTCAAAAGTCTAGTACATGCTTCAGCTCCTGAGTGAGTGTCACTGAGACCTTGATGTACATTGTGACCAGTGAGAGGGCAGAAAGTGAACAGGTCCACTTCTACCTGCATCACATGAAACCAGACTTCCAAAATCTGTCTGCCTGTCCACCTCTTGCTAACAAGTCTCCAATGTCCCTGTCGTTGATACACTGACAAAGACATTGGTTGACTGCGGCTGCAGAGGCAGCAGAGCAGGCCCGGCCATGACAATGCATTTACACAAACGTGGCGGTGTTGTTGAACCAAACCACCTTCTAATCTTTTCTGTAAAGTGGCTCGGGGCAAACTAGAATACCTCTAGCTCCAGTACATAAACAGATCAGATAGTCCTCATGCTTTTCTCAGTGTCTGACTTTCTGGTTTGTTCAGAAATACAAGGTGTTTGACAAACAGTTAACACGAAAACAAGAGTTGCGCTCTAGTGCAGATAACTCAGAGGCGGAGTTTAATGCAGTCAGTGCAGAAGAAAGGGGACAAAGATGCCTCTGTATTTCCTTGACTTGGACACCAAATGTACCTTGAATGTCAGACTCTGTGTTTAAAGTCCACCATAGCTGCTAGCAAAAACCCAAAAACCAATAGCAGCTAGCTAGCTAAGGAATATTTTGGTCTCATTTGCACTGATGTAATTCTGGTTTTAGGATTTTATTGCTCAATTTTATGTTACATGTTTTATGTCTGTCTTTAAACCTGCAATAACTGCAGATTTATGTGATAATTCTCAGTAGGTTCATCACTACGAGCGACCCCTTTCAAAACGTGTCATTGTTTTCACATTGTCATTTGATGCATTGTTATTATAAAATATCAGTTATAGCTGTTTTAAATATATTGGAACCATGTTGAAAATAAGTGTTCTGATTTTAGCATGTTATCCCTTGGATTGGTATGGGTTTTTTTCAAATCAAGCAAGAAGCAAGAATGAGATCCTACCTACCATGCTTCTCCTAACTGCATGAATGCTATGTATATCATGGGGGTTTATGTAACAGCTTTCACTTAACAGAGGGAGTGCCATGGAAGACCAAATAACATTTCATCCTGCACGCCTTTGGCTCGATTCACCGCCATCATGAATATTACATTGAGGCTCAGGAGGAGAGAGAAAAGGCGCACAGAGCTCTGGAGCAGGTGAGAGAGAAAGAGACAGAGGGTGCAGGAAAAAGACGAATAAAAGAGGTGTACACCGACAAATGCTGATAGCATCAGGGGAGGGAGACCAAAAGAGAACAAGAGATACAAGAGCAGTAAAATATATGTCACAGTCACTACTGAACGCTATAAAATATCTACTCCAAAGCTTGCCTCTGCAGATGAACATCTCTAAGGGATGCACTGGCGAGGATTATACCAACAGAGGGTGCCACATATGCCGCTCCTGTTTCCAGAAACAGCTTGTGGTTAGAGGAGGAGCACATGTCTCCTCCATACACTGTAACAGTAAGCCTGGAGTCAACTAATCCATAACCACACAACCCAACCCAGCAGGCCCATCACAGCATCCACTTACATAATGAGGAGCTTAATTAAAATTCACAGAGGAAAAAGAAAAACTATTGCACCTTACAGCATACACCCATGATGAATGATACCAAAGGACGAAAGAAGGGTTCACAAGCAGCATGGCATTACTATGTATTTAAACTGCATAGTATATGGGACTGAATACATTAATGGTATCTTAAATAATATGTTAAATATGCTATGGTGCATTCATTCAAATGTCATTAGGGACATACTGTATAGTGAAAGTAGACCAATCAACATGAATGCAAAATGCAAATCAATACTAAATAGAGAGAAAATATTCAGCAAAAAACATATAACACTGTGAAACTATGTATTAGCAACATTAATGGGCCAATAACAAGCCAAACATGACCAAAAACATGATGAGGGTCATCATAACAGAATAATGTAAGTAACAGAAGCCTCATTAGCTCGTAATGCAGTGCAGTCAAACACAGCTGATGCAGGCTGGTAAATGTAGGAAATATGTAACTGAAATGGAAGTACATGAGGCAAGCTGAAAGAAAGTGAGACCAGTTAGTTCATTCATTTTTATGGTACTAAAAAAAAAAATCCAGTGATGCAGAGATTCACATATTCCCCTGTCTGTGCCTGTATATGTGTATGTGTGTGTGTGTGTGTGTGTATACATGTGTCCTCTGTGCCTATTTGAAATGATCAGTTGATTACTCGAGTAGGCAATCAACAGAAAATTAATCATTCACTATTTTGATACGCAATTAATTGTTTATGTCATTTATCAGGGAAAAAAATGCCAAATATTCACTGCTTCTCCAATTTTCTGATTTTCTGTTTTATATCATTGTAAACTGACTGTTGGTTGGACAAAACAAACAATTTGAAGATATCACCTTGGAAAGATATGATGTTTTCTGACATATTATAGACTAAACAATTTATCAATTGATAAAAGAAATTAACATATTAATCAATAATGGTTTTTGGTAGTCCTAGTGCCTATCATAAAGTCCACCATAGTGTTACTGCTTATGAGTGCTAAATAGGGGACTTAAAGTGTGAAGTAAAGTGTTACCAAAAAAAACATCATCTCATTATCTGTTGGTATCTGCTGGCTTCACCCACTCACACTGCATAGGAGCAGAACTTCATGCTGCAGTAATAAGTGATGTGCTCCAAATCCTGGCAGCAGAAAATAGCAGCACACCTGACAGAATGCAGCTGTCAGTCGGAGCGGAGACGAGATATTAACTGACGGCATTATCCTACCTTTGCAGCTTTGCCCTTCTCTCCGTCTCTTTGCTGCTCTCTCTGGAGAGCAGCAGACAGGCGCAGAGAGAGGAGAGACAGATTATGAGGCAGGGCGAGGCAGAGGTACACACACACACAGAGAGAGAGAGAGAGAGAGAGAGAGAGAGAGAGAGAGAGAGAGGAGAGGTGGTGAGAGACAGAGCCCATTGTAGGGTGCCACGCTCCGGCCCCGTGTGTTGCCGCCAGCAAGTACCCAGCACCACACTAACGTCATGAGCACTGGCTACCATATGCTGGAGCCCCTCGGCGGAGCTATTCTCAGCATTTACTCGTTTTTGTCTTTTTCTCACACACACACCTCTCTCTGTCACTTTCTCTCCCTGGGAACACTGGGATCATGCGAGTGGAAAACTGGACGGAGAAATGCTTGTTGGCGAACAGCAGCTTATGTAAGAGACTGTAGGTAGGGCAGATTAGGTGCGAGCGGTGCTACAGGAAAGTCTGAGGGCAGACAGGCAGATGGTACAGAACGGCATGATGGCAGTAGACTTGTCAGAAGCACATTGGCCCATTTTCCCATAGAGACCATCGATACTGAAAGACTCCCATTGCCTCCTATAATCTCTGTGTGTCATTTGCAAGAAGTGTAGGTGACTGGAGGTCCAATGTGACCTCCAAAGCAACAGCTTGACTGGATTTGTGCCTCTGGTTTGCAGACAAAGAAAAATAAAGCTCATATACTGCACTGAAAGACTATAGGGTTTAATCTGCCTCCATAGCATCTGGCTCATGTTTTACTGCGTTTTCAGTGTTTCGGCATGTCATTGATTGCACTGGGTGGCAGATGGAAGTACACAGTTGTTTGTATTACCTGCTCTTTCCATCACACATCTGCAGCACAAGCAGCCATGAAAAGGGATTCACATTTTTTAACTCCCACAGTCCTTTGTGGATCCCATTTTCTCCTCTCCTCATTTAAATAGCTGTGACAAACTGAATTATGCATACACACATCCCAAACTGCTCTATCTCACGCTGCATATGGATCCAGCTCTACCACACACACACACACACACACACACACACACACACACACACACACACACACATGCACAGACATATATAGCGGTAAACATGCCCCTCTTTGTGTAAAATATACACAGTGGCTTAAGTGCTAAACATCATTTGTCACTTCTCATAGTGACACATCTTGGTGCTGATGAATAAGAGAGTGTGTTTACTGAACTGTCAGCCTCTCTGGTGAATGAGCCCAGGGCTGACAAAGTGGCATTTAAGGTAAAAACTAAAAGTCAGCTCAAAAAAAAAAAATGGGCACAGACGCTCTGGGAACAGCTCTGAGTGTTTATCCCAGTGGGGCTTCCCATGAATATGCATAGGTAAGTTTGCTTTAATGTAATAGCTAATGTTACCCTCCCACAGGTGAAATAGTGACCTGAATGTGGGCGAAATCTTACTAGTTAAGTTCAAAGGGTTCCTTCTGCAGTCTTATATGCTCTTTCTTACAGGAAGGGAATAATGGAAAACCCAGACAACACAAGAAAAGAGATACAAAAAGACAGTAACATTATTACTCACATCCAAACAGAACAAAATAACAGCTTGTGATTGTTCTTCATTGGCTAGTAATGTGATCTACTACCCCTAAAGACATGGTTGAACCCTGATGCTTGTTGTCGGCGTTGCTGTTCTCAGCATTAAGCTCCAGGCAGAGTGAGATTCCTGCCAGTGCTGAGGCACAGGGTGACAGTGTGGCTGGGTGCTTGGATGACTCACGTTGCTGAGACTGGAGACAAGCAGCCCAAGCCAAAACACCACATTGTGGGAGACAGGTGGGAGCTGTAGCAATAGCCTAAAGTTTCAAGGACCAAACGGTTGGTTCTGCTTGTTTTAACGGTTTGATGTCAAACTGTGTATATTTTACATTTCAGCAGAAATGTATGCAAAGCATGCTGGATGTTGGGGTTTCCTGCAAGCACTTGAATGCACCAACAAGAAAGACTTCTGAAAACACTGCCTGCTTACAACCGCATTATAGTACCATTCAATGATTGGGGAAAATAATAATAATAAAGCAGACAAAATTGTCACTGTGGTTCACCTCTTTCATGCTCCTTCATGGGAAGTCATTCTAAAAATGTATGTAGTAGATTTTGTAAACTTTTATGAGCTGAAACATACAAAACTACCTAGAGAAGCAGCCTTCTTACTGGAGGAGACCAGCATGAATTTGGAAGAACACACCTTTGTGTTTCGGAACATAAATGAGATAAAACATACCTTGAACAGCATTAAAAATCATTAGTATCACATGATTAGGTCTGAGCAAATTAGAATTTTTATCACACAATATTCATAATATTTACTTTTACTGTTAATCTGTCTGTTTAGGAGTGATTGCATGTTCTATTCCTATGGAGCTATACCCGTTAGTTTACATTTGGATCACAGATTGTACCTTTATATAAGGGTTAGTCAGGTGTTGCCTGTCCCTGAATGGCTGTTTACACCAAAACACATTCAGTCGAGTTGGGGAGGAAAGGCTTAGAAATAGTGTCCACCACCAACAGAGGAAACTTTTTGTCGGAGTAGACTGAATAGCAGTAAAAAAAAAGAAGGTAAATGCACTTTTATTGCATTAAACCTTAGTTGGAGAAAGAGCTTCACTATTTGCCTCTCATTCACCCATTCACACACACATACACACACACTCACACATCACTGACAGCAGAGCAAGGCACTGGCCTGGCTATCAGGAGCAATTTTGGGTTAGTGGCTGCTGTATGGCTTTATGGACAATACTGTCAGGATAGAAGTGATACGCAGTATTTTCTGGGATTGAATGTGATTTTCTGCCACAATCCAAAAGGATTTCAGTTCATAATTTAAGCCTGAGAAAGTCTCAATTCTTTCATCTTGCTCTGCTACCGAGGGAGCCTGTCGTTATGGTTTGATCCTCAACTCAACATGCTTCACTCTCTATAGGCTTCCTCAGCTATTTCTGGTATTCTTCCATTTACATTTTGGGAATCTCTGGGTTCAGATTGCATGTGTCCTGGTCATTTTCCTGGTGTTGTCATCAGAAATCTATGCAGGCTTCCATAATCATGTGGATGTTCTGGTCTGTGACAGGCCTTCCACATATAGTTCTAATAACTCAATACTAAAGAAAATATGGTCTCCACTTCACCTACAGAGCTACTTATGTAAGCTTTATGTAGTCAAATGATGAGGCTGTGGAATGAGACTGATTAATCTAATCTTTCCCATGGCCAGTCCAGACTCTAATGAAGTGTGGGCAGCATCAGCCCCCTCTTCACGCTGGACACGCTGGAGATGAGTGAATGAGTAACAAAGAAAGACGGCCTAAGACTATGACAGTGATATGCCATAATTGCATCCAGATAAATGAAGATGATGATAAATTAAGAGGGTGTGATCTATATAGTCGGACTAAATGGAGTGTGAAAATGTGTCACCACTTAAGTCTGCTTCATGGTCCAGGTTTATGGGGTCGAAAGAGAACAAGGATAGTGCTACTATAGAAACTGTTTATTGTGTTACTTTGATATGTGTCCCTTTATGTGACTATAAGAGAAAAAATAATGAGAAATATATAAGAGATTTTCATAGTTTCACATAGCATAGCCAGGAGATGAACATTCGTTTAGACAGCTGGCTGGACACAAATTTAAGACATTTCTCAAAAAAAATATTTCCAAAGTGTCAAGGATACAGTGTAAAGTGGAGCAAGATAAACTTTTAAAACTGACTCCAACTATCTCCCCTGGAAGATGAGGAACATGCTTCTTGAGATGAGCTGTCTACAGTCCAAATCTATTTCTGCTTCAGTTGCTGGCAAAACTCGGTGGTTGCTAGAGGGGAGCAAGGAGCTTCCAGGCATCCTCTGTATCCCGCTCTGTCAACATCTTCAGCAATTTTCTGCACAACGAGCACATAATGCCCACAGCTTACCTACCAATTCAATTCAAAGGATTAGAAGGAGCAAGAAATGGCTTATTTCATCAAATCATCTCTGTTCGGTGCCAGGATAAGTCTTTGAAAAACTTTTTAACCATCTTGCAATGCTGCAAATAATCTTCCCACATGAACATATTGCATATCATAGAGTGCCTGTAGGCTGCAGGAAGCACTCTGACTTTTACAACAGGGAATACAACTCAACTAAAAGGAGCTCTTTAGAAATATCATTTCGAATTCAGCTTCAGAACAAGCCTGATATATGAAGCCAAAAAAGAGACAGAAAAAGACACTTCTCTATCTAACAGGAGAGGATGAAAAGGACGAAATGTCTCTATCACCACCACACACTAATACCCAAAATTGTTCAGTCAGTCAATCAATTAAAAAGCCACTGGATTGGGTTGCACCAGCTAAGTTTCCATGTAAAGTTCTTCCTAATTTCTTAGTAACTACTAACTAGTTTCAAACTAGTGATTTACTTAAACAGGTTGCACCATTAAAGGCCTTTACACACTGGCTGCAGGTATTTTGATGCAAAATATTCGCAGGCGAGTATTTCGCATTTTTTGTGTCATTTATTCATTGCGCCTCCATTGTGTAAAGGCCTTAAAACTTAAAAAATGTCTTAGCGACTAGTGTAAATCGGTTGCTAGGATACATCTGTAATGCCATTCAATCAAAAGCAATCAACAGAGTAAACAGGAAGTGACTATAGCATCAAGAGCAGTAATATAATCCCCAAAAGAACAGTTTAAGGAGAACTAACTAAAAAAAAAACTTGAAGACTTGAAAATCTTTTCTTCAAAGTTAGTAGTATTATGCAGTTTAGAATAAGTGGAGAATATCAGATTAAGCTGACGTAGCTGACGTTATTAGCAAGGTAACGTTAGCCTTTCAGTTAGTTCAGTCAGCTACGTTACACCTGACAGTCAGGATATCTATCTATCTATCTATCTATCTATCTATCTATCTATCTATCTATCTATCTATCTATCTATCTATCTATCTATCTATCTATCTATCTATCTATCTATCTATCTATCTATCTATCTATCTATCTATCTATCGCATTGTCTACTTGGAGTTAATGATCAGTGACTTTAAAAGCTTTTTTCAAATCCTGCGTTCTTTGGCCAAATGGTGTATATTCAGACAGCGTGTGTGCTCTGACTCTTAATGTCCACACAAACCATCCGGTGAGACGGCGCCTCATTATTACACACTGATTGAAGTTGGTGTTAGAAAGGAGAGCAGGCTGTGAATGCCTACAGATGAAGCATGACATACAGTAGGAGGGACACAAGGTGCTCTGAAATTATCGAGTGACTGCACTCAAGTGATATAAGGTTGACACAGGAGTGAGACCGTGTGCCTCTATAATAAATGTAGCACTTCAGGTTTAAAGCAGAGGTGAGGATGCGGAGGTAGAGGGTGGAGGGAGGGGGAGAGGAGTCGAGGGAGGAGTGCAGCGTAAACCGCAGTGGGCAGAGCAGGAGGGAGTCAGGCTGGGGTGGAGGGCTTATGTAACAGGTTCAGATGCGGCCTGTACCTCCACAGAGGATAAAGATCGGCAAGGGCAATGGGGATCAAAAGAGACCTTTGAATTCTCTGTGAAAATACTGACAGGGCCACCGGTTCAGGGACGACGGAGGCAAACAGCCACAGCTTATGCAGGACTGTGCTCTCTCAGTCAACAATGAAGTTAACATTAGGAGTTTTCACCCAGGAAAGACTGAGGGGCTGCGGCAGAGCGCCCACCAATGATGATGCAGTTACAACAGCATTTTCTGTGAAAATAGCTAAATTAAATGAAATTAAAAATACAAGATTTATACATAAATGCTCCCTCCAGCCACCACTTTCTAACATAATAATGCTTACGGGCTAGACTGACTGAAGCCCAAACTAATGTAGCTGACAGAAATGAATGCATTGTAGTTTTATATATTTTCCATATGCAGTGGTGAAAGAAATATTCAAATTATTTACTGTAAGTAAAACTAGCAATACCCCACTATAAAAATACTCCATTACAAATTTTTACTTAAATAAAACTATAGAAGTATTAGCAACAAAATGTACTTAAAGTCATTGCAGAATGACCCCCGTCAGTGACATATCATCATATTATTGGACCATTATTATTGATGTATTAATATGTAAGCAGTACTTTAATGTTGTAGTTCATAGTTTAGTTTAACTATGCCTCTGTTAAATAAATGTAGAGGAATAAAACTGCACTCTGAAATGTAGTGAATAACTGTACTTAGGTACAGGTTAGGAGTAACACGCAGTATTTTGTGGGATTGAATATGATTTTCTGCCACAATCCAAAAGGATTTCACTTCAGTACTTGAATAAATGTACTTAGGTAATTTCCACCACTGTGCATATACACACGTCATATACGGACATGTGCACTCCTACCATTACTGTCACTACATGGAAAGTTTTTTTCATGGGTCACAGTGTCCTTGCTGTCCCACCTCATCCCTCCCCATGTGAAATAAATCAGCAGCCTCCCCCGCCTGAGCTCTGGCCTGAGCCAGGCCACTTCTGAGATCGCAGGGATTAACTCCGGCAAATCTATAGTCCACATCCTGCAGGGCTACAGGGACACAAAACACAGGGGAGTCACGATGATGACTTGGCTGGCATTTTAGAGTTTGTATTCCACAGCGCTACACCAATACTCAAAAGGTGTGGGTTATTAATTAGCATTGATTTGTTCATGTTCACAAACATGATCTCTGGGTTCTTAAATCAAACCAACTGTTCTGAATTCACAAATAAGCATTAAATCAACAAATATGCATTACGACATCCCTGTGAATTTCTTGCTGTGCTCAAAAGACCCAGCCATGGTATGTAATTACCAAAAAAAAAAAAAAAAAAAACGTGTACAGTACATGCATGTAAATTACTGTGTGTGTGCAATATGTGTGATGGTGTGTGTGTAGATATCCACCATCCACCCTCTCTTCCTGTCCACCATCAGCAGGACTGTGAGCTGCATGGATGATGGTTCCCCAATGCCTCCCGCTGGCTATAATTAGATGGTTCAACCAGCGAGTATGTGTTTCTTAATTATGAAAACGCAGGAGTGGAAGGGTGTTGATTTGAAAACAGATTACCTGTGTAGACGTGAGCAAAATGGGTAAGAACAGGAGATTGATTGTTCCTCGTTGTGTGATTGCATATGAAAACAGGGGAAATGGGAGAGACGGGTTGAAAGACAGACAAACACACAGACAGAAAAAGAGCGAAGGAAGAGTCACAGTGAGGAGTTTGTACTCTAGAGATCATCCCTATCTCATCTTTGCATGTTGAGCTGCCTGCTGCGAAGGTGCCATGTGTGGATTAGTGCACAAGGCAGTGTTGTGCATCCAGTTGATTTGTTTGAAAAAAGGTTGTGGGTCAGCACATTCAGCTTCAGCGCTGCTCTGAAAAGACCCAGCGAGAATACAGATCGGCTCTGCAATTATCCCAAACCAGTTGTCATCACGTCTCTTTACCACCTGACTGCCGCTGTCATATACCCCAGATGACTAGTGTAGATTTCTGCCAAAGATTTCTGAAGCCTATTTATGATTTGAGAACAATTCTGCAGAGGATTAATATTTCTGTTGCTTCAAAATCTCTCAGGTCTTGTCTTGTTTGTTATGTCACTTACGTCAATATGAGCCCAGTTTCTCATTCTCTTTTTTCACTGCTGTTTCATAGTTAAAGGCGCTGATGCACCTTACTGTAACAACAGCAGACAGTACTCTTCCATGTTGTTTCTCTATCTGCGTTACACAAATCTGCCCCACTGGGTATCTGACTTGATGTGCTGTAGAGAGACATTACTCCTTGCTCTGTACGCAGCTGCAGCAGCATGAGTGATTGGATACGTTCAGACTGTTTCTAACATGATGACGATAACCGGCAGCCCCCCCAAACTGTCGCAGACTGCTGTAGAATAACAAAAAGGTCCAAGGTTAGATTAACCTCCAGTCACAGGCTGCAGTTTGGACATTCCAGTGTGGCATTTATGAAGGTTTCAGGTTAGTCTACTGCACATTCATGCAGCTGGACAAAATCAGACAACACAGACTGTACCGAGAGGACACAGGTCATTTATTGATCAGATTGGGGGTATAATCTAGATATTGGTAGGCCTCAAAGAGTAAAATCCCTCAATTATTTTTCCTTTTACTGAAAATAGAAAATGCCAGTTGACTGTGTTGATCAGTCACTGGTTTATTTCTCCCATTATCCATCCACTAAACATGATTCCTGTTATATTGCTTTCTAAAATTATGAGGCAAGTGTGCCTTCGACTAACATCCGCTCAGTTACATGTTTGTGTACGCCTTCTATAATAATAACATAAATACTAGCAGAAAGGTGTTACAAAGCACTATTTACATGTATGAATACCAACACTAATTATATTTTGTCTAAAAACTTGTCTTAAGCTATACAAATTACTTGACGTGAAAGCCGCTCTACAGCAACTGAATGTCACTTCCATAAAAAGAAATATAAACTTACTTTGATAAGGATGTCAGTATGAAATAGTAGTTACAGTATTAGTTTCCAGCTAACTCACCTATTAACTGTAGTAGCTAGCGTAACTCTGAATAACATTTGTTCTTTATGCTTCATTAACAATTCATTTAAACCTGAAATAACAGATTTATTAATTGTCTTTGTCCACTTGGGGCAGCACAACAAGCTGTGACATATTCTCACTTTATAAAAATGATATGGTAGCGAATAGTTGCTGATTTACACATACAGCAGATACGGAGCAACAATAGCATTTATTTGAAGTCGTGTTTCAAGCAGCCGGACGAATTAAAGTCCAGTATTCACTCTCTTTTAACTCTGTTTTTGGTCTCTACCAACTCCTGAGAAAGATATCTGGCTCTTTAGCTGCTAAATGCTCCACTGTGTTCACCAGCTAGTCGTTGACTTAGTCTGTCTACTGTTTTGGTGCTGGGCAGGTAGTGTACAGTCGGTTTTTAGAGCTTGTGTGCTGAAAATAGTTTCCTGCTGTGACTGGAAACTGCACTGATGAGTAGTGAGACTGAACCAAGAGAATAAAGTTGTGGGACACAAAACCAAAACAATGAGAGTTGAGGAGAACTACAAAGTACGGTGATGATTATCGGTGGGTTCATAATTAAAGACGTTACACATAGTTGTTGATCCATTGTTAATATAAAATATTCATTTAGCAGCTTTAAGTAATATTAGTGGAAATGGCATTTTGTAAAAACTCAAAAGACAAGACCTTCACTGCATTAGCTTGGTCTTTCAAAGTACTTTGCAAAGTCAACCCAAATTGAAGTGAACTGAACTATGGATAAATAATAATTCGCTGGCATTGATGGAGCAGTACGATGTTTACTTAAATCTTTAGGGTAGGTAGCTATGATGTGTGAAAATAGTCAGGTTCACTCACTTGAACTCAATGCGACATGCAGTTAAGACGCAGAAGGTCATTTAAGGATGAATGACAAAAAAGCTGCAAAAGTCAGTTGAAGATGAAAAACTTCTAATGTGCTGAAAGTTAATATATGACTTGTTTTGGCAAATTTTTCTCTGTTTACTTCTTTGGTATCAAGGCAATTATGGACAAAGAGAGCTGTTAACACTTCATCAAATTAAAGTGAACTCTTTTGTGCATTTTAATAGAAATGTTGTTCATTTATATGCTAATTTGTAATGTTGTTTGGGATTGGCAGCTTGAGGAAGTTATTTTTCAACGAAGATGCATGTGGCCAAAAACATTAATCAAGCCCTGGGCAGGGATGGTCATGTATTAGCATGCAGACAAAGGATGTGCACCTATTATGTCTACTGAATGAACTGAATTTTGCAATGTGAAGCATGCACTCATAGACACACAAACACAGGAAGCAAAGCAACAGGCAAAAGTAACAGAATCAGCCTTTTTTCTCAGTCGAGCACTAATCTGCTTTTAAAGGCCTGATAGGTATCCAGACAAAAGTGCTCATTTGCAGCATTAACTCTGGAGAGCTGGGAGCACAGGTCTGGTACTGCTGCAGTGAAAAAGCGCAGCTCTGTGACGGCTGCTCTCATACCAAGCTCCACCACTTTCCACCTCTGCATTCAACTAGGCTTTAATGCTCCTTTCTGAACAAGCCTCTCAATAGAGCTAATGGACCATGGGAGTGAGAGCCAGCCACAGAGAAACACAGATAATGATACATCAAGAAAAAGAAAGAGGTGACCCAAAGGATCGGTATGTTTTCTCCGAGCTCTGTTATCTGATTTGTTTTCTGTCTGCCTTCTGTCTCTTCTTTCTGTCTGTCATTCTGTCACTCTCTCATATGTCATCTCTGTTTCCCCTTTACCTTCCCACTGGCCTTTCTCACCACTGGTCGGCAATGAAGGTTTAAAGTTTTATTAATGTGTTGATCCCTCTTGCTTGATCTTTATCCATCTTTATCTAACGTAGATTTTAACTGATTTCTTGAAGGCTCTATTTGCTGTAGCGTGATGCTGCTACACACACTCATACACGTATATATTCACTCATATATTTCATATACATACAATGAAAATAACATAGTGGAATTGTACTTTTTCTTTGCTTACAAAGAGATGGACAGCCACAAGTGCCTTTCTTACTGTATGTAGTGTAAAGGTATAATAAAGTAAAGGTATATAAGGTATGTAAAGATATATTGAATTCACAAGATTAGTCTAAGGTCAGTAGTAAGGTCAGTAAGGTCAGACCAGTGATTTTGGTCTAACTTATTTACGTGTTGTAATTTGGCTAAGAACTAAAACAATTAGTCAATTAATTAGTCGACTGATTTTTTGACAGCTATTTTGATAATCGATTCATTGTTTAAGTAATTTTTCAAGCAAAAAATGCCCCAAATTCTCTAGTTTCAGCTTCTCAATTGTGAGAATTTGCTTTTTTAATTTAACGTGATAGTAAACAGAATATCTTTGGGTTTTGAGCAAAATAAGTGATTTGAAAACGTCACCCAGGAAATTTCTTTTATTTTTTACTATTTTCAGCTTTGGATAAAACGGCCCTCAGAAATAGACTTTCCAATAGTAGCTCATTAGACAAATGTTTCATATGTTTAAATTTACTTATCAGAGGCCATGCAAATGCTGCAGAAAGCACAGGCCTGTGCACAATCTCTAATGTCATCCCTAAAGTATAAACTACCAAAGATATCAAAGAGGAAGTAGAGGATTTCTGAATACAATTCTGTCATTTTGCTTCCCTATGAACTCTAAAGAAAATCTTTTCTTTCTTTATTATTTCAGGAAAAAAAACAACAACCAAGCCCAAACTAACAGAACAGACCAAAAAATACAATAAACAAAAAGAGGGAAAAATAGAAATCTGACCTCTAAGTAAATGCAGTTTTTTGAAAACAGACCAGTCTGTATCTTTGCAATTAGGCCATCCTCAGTCTGCACATTTGTTCTGCTGACTTTACAAAGCTTACGACTTTGCAGGTATGACTCATATGTTTTTGAGAAGAAACAATCTCATTAAATATAGAAGAGGGCTGACAGCCGACATAACAGAGTATGTAGGGTGTAAAATGGTGAAGTAATTATCATTGACCTCACAGTCTTCTTAGTTAATTGGCGTGCAGACCCCTGAAGAACTGCAGTTACAGGACAGAAAAGATGGAGAGAGAAATGGACAGCACATACTGTACTCACCGGAACAAGTGAAGAGAAAAGAAGGGGAAAGAGGAGAGGGGAGTTCAAGAAAAGAAAAGGTATAAAAAGAGAGTGGAACTGGAGATACGGTGAGGTCAAAATGAGCAAGTGAAATGAGTTGAGATGCACAGAAGGGTGAAATTGTGTGATGGTAGCAGAAAGAGATAAGGTAAAGGAGCTCGTGCATCATGTACCTTGGTGTGCTCAGCTCAGCGGAAAAAAAAACACTCGCTTACATCTGCATGCCAAGGACTTGAGCAGATGCACGGATGGAAATAGCTCTGGTGAGGAAAGTAAAAGAAGGATGCGAGTCCATCTAGGGCAGGATGGACGCAGGAGCATTTCTGCACTCAACTTTATTTGGCTGAGGTCGACATTTTGAGGGATCTAATGTGTCCTGGTGGTTTGCTTTTCTCATCAAACACTCAGCCTTTTTACCTGGGCTTCACGGAAAAACTCTCTTCCTGGAGATAGTGATGTGTGCATGCTCTCACTGACTGATTGACCGGAGAGGAGCTCTGTGCAACGGCGTGAATTTGTTATAGTTATACGTTGTTAAGTGTTTATCTACAACCTTCTGACCTCAGCCCAAGGGGATTTGTGAAAGCTGCTGAAAGAGTGGCATGCAGTATATCACTTAAATTATGTATACCTGGACATGGCCAACACATACAGTATGACCTTGATCTTGAGTTAGTGTACCTGAATAGCCCTTTTACTCAATGGGGCATGGTACTGTTATGTGCTGTTTTTTCATACCATATAAATCTGCACCAAAGACAAGAAAAAAACTATAAAATGTAGCCTTACAATGAGAAAACAAATGATGCTGAAGCAGAGAGAAAGACAGGTGCCACGAAGCAGAGAGCAGTGCTCTGGATACTATCATTCATGTCCTTAGCAGCAGGGATGGGTGACAACAAGCTAAGGCTGACCCACTGTGTCAGTTTTAATGTCAGTTTGCTTTTTTGGCATGAGATGAGATGTGACATACATTTGTGCTGCCAAAATGTTTCAAGAAGGAAAACAGTGGATAAAGGAAAAGGGAGCAATAGAGAAATAGTTTTCTCACTCCCTTTTTCTCTTTCTCTTGCACACACACACACACACACACACATTCTGGCCTGCCATTTATCATCATATTGATGATTTGTACCTCCCTATCAAAACATCAGCTGACAGTAAGGGGTCCATTACAGATGCCAGTGGGCCACCTGTCCTCCATGGGGCTAGTAAGTGAAGGCAGCGTGAGTTTAACCTTCAGCTAAGTGTAATGAAGTTTGACAGTGCTAAGCAGCCAGGCTTGCTCATTAGGCATCCCTGTGCCAGCTTGCCATGGTCAGGGTCTCTCCTCTTGGCTTTCTCTTTCATCTCTTAGCTGCAGAAGCACAAAGTCTCCTCATTAGACAGGCCTTTTGCATTAATTCAACCCAACATAACACGCTGAGCTGGATAAATCCCCGAATTTGTGTTTATTGCGAACAGGAAGCCGGCTGCTTCGACCACTGGTGCAGCTGAGCAGAGCCATGTTTGGCAACGTTTGGACTCCTTTCAGATGATGGAGGCCTCCTCTCACGCTGGATGACATTAGCCCACAGTTACAGTGACAAAATGCTGCCAGCAGCTGAACCACTGACCTCTACAACATTTAAACACCCTCAATACCCCTAACTCTAACACACACACACACACACACACACACACACACACCTGTTGGCTGAGGACAGACTGCAGATCATACAGAAAGACACATTATATTTGGCTGCATTGTAGCTATAGCTGTTAGGTGCTATAATACCAGCATTGTCATATGTCATATTTTACGTGGTCACGTAGTCACATAAAAAAAAGTAAATAGTTTGAATCAGTTCTTGATATCGATATGAAAGTATTACTGTAAGCAACGTTCCTGCATTATATTATCCAATCACCATCATTTTAGGTTTAAGCTGCATACATGTTTTTTTAAAGGCACAATACGTGTTCCTGATGTAAACAAAAGCAAAATTCAAAACACAGGATTAGAACAATAAATGCACCCATCCAACTTTTTCTCTCCTGACTGAATGAATGTAACTGAGACAGTAAACAATGTGAATTGAATAATGACATTGATAATGGATTGGTCACTTCATGTACAATACCTGATAGACTTATTAAGGTCAGTACTGGACCAATGACGATCTTATCGGATGGGTCCATCCCTAATTGGAACCTGCTTTCACTCCCAAATTGACTGACAGGTTTTCTGACACACATTTTTGGATGTTAGGAATCCAAAAATGTCTTCAAAACGGAGGTGAGTGTTGTCAAAGCTGCACTGTGTTTTAAAGTTTGGCTTGTCGTTTTAGAAAAAGACATGCTTAAGCTGTGTGACTCCAAAATATCAAGAGTGCAAATGTCTCAAAAGTACTAATATCTTTAATGAGAGATGCCAGAAGTCGAAATCACAAGTTATCAGTCTTCAGTTGCCATTAGTTTGTTTATATTTGTAAATTAACAGGATTTTATTTAGATATTTTGAAATACAGTATATTTCTTCACTACACCTACACCTGTAGCTTAAACAGTCAAAAAGTAACTGTAAATACAACTGTTTTGTACAGCACTTCTTCAGCAACACTTCAGCACCATAGACAGCAGCTCCAGGAGAGGTCCTGCACACTGTCTGCTTAACTTAATTTTGGCTGCCCCCACTGACAATTAATGTTTAGAAGTTTAAGGGTTTCTAAGACATATCATGACAAGGACCCTAAAGAGAAAGACATGAGGCCCCAGAGACACAAGCCTGTAACTGTGTTTAGTGTAGCTGGGAAGATAACAGTGGAAATTCATATTTACATATGCTCTCCCTACATTTTGTGAATACCATGACAATAAACTATCCTCTAAGCCCCTTTTCAAGGTCCCTTCCAGCTGCTCCCCACTTTAGGAGGTACTAAAGGTGCTTACCTGATGCTGCTTGCATCCAGCCACAGATCTTGTACACGGTGGAGGTGCTGAGGAGGAAGAAGAGACTGAAGCAGCCGATGCAGGTGACAACCAGCATCATGGACATTCCAATGAAGAAGGAGGCGGCCTTGAACGCACTGGAGGGGATGGCGGAGAACTCAGTGAAGCTACCCTGGCAGGCCAGCTCTCTGGCGATTCCGTCGCCGACGCAATAGTGAAAAAGGCCGAAGTAGCCGGCCTGCGGCGTATCCACGCCATCCCCAATCCAATAGGGCTGTGAGAAGATGGTCACGTTAACAATACCGAACAGGATAGTGAAGATGGCCCATAAAAGTCCGATGACACGGGAGTTGCGGACGTAATTGGTCTGGTACAATTTCGCAGCTTCTGCAGACGGTAGCATTGATGCGGCAGATCCAGGTATCATTTTATGCAATCCCGAAGACTAAATGAACGTTGCGATCTGTCCGAGCACAAAGCGAGGACTTAACATTTATCGCACGAACCGGTTTTCACAGAATCATCCCCGAAACAGCGAGAACAAGCGGAGAATCTATGCCTGTGCAACTGCAACACAGCAACATCTGTCGGGCGCGATCAACTCATGACGTCGCATCCTAAAGCCAGGCGGTGAACCAAGCGAGGAGCTGAAGCAGAGAGTGCTTGGACCCTGGATATGGCCGATATCTCTGAAAACTCAACGACTACAGTAGCAGAAACAGGCTCCCTCCCACTTGCTCCGTGTAGCCGTCAGACGTGCACATCGCTGCCGCACTGTGTCGCTCACTGATGCCCTTGGAAAACCTCGAAAAACCTCCAAGCGAATAAAAATGTATTATTCACTCCGACCTCAGCTACACAACATATGACGCGCACGTATATATCAGCCTATACAAAGCATAACAGCAGCCCATAACTAGCAGGTTGTATTATGTCTCTAAAGGGGGTCGCATCCAATAACACATTATAGGCCTGTACTTACAAATTAATGCAGCCTACAATAATAACCATTCAGAAAATACGACGCCCCCCTTCAGGATCGTTAAACGGAAATTTATTCTCCGGTTTATGAGAGCATCCCCGGGCTGCCAGTGATGCTGGGAGGCACAGAGGGAGGGGCACGGACGGTGGACGCAGAAGCAGCCCGTTATGTACGTGTCTATCCGTGCAAACCATCAACACCTACTGGATAACGCTGCGTCAACATCCGCTGAACTGACGAAATATCAGCGCCAAAGAAAAACGGGGTTGAACGCTATCAAATCAGGGGGCGTTAGATAACAATTTCCGCCTGAATTTCTTGCGAGTCGTCCCTATTTCAGTGTTACCTGCGGTGTTAAAGACGCAGCCAGACCCTGCTCAGCCCCATGAGGCGCGCTGCTTTGCTACCAGGAGGTTATGTAACACTTCATGAAACCGCACATGACGGCCTGAAAAAAGCATAGGATAAATACACTGCACAGTATAAGTAGTGTATACTTGTTTTTTGATTGTTTGTTTGTTTTAAATTAATGAGTAGGCTACTGTCTGTACTGTCTGTAGATCCTAAAGTCATTACTCTCCCCACTCAAGAGAAGATGGGAAAAACAAATTATCATATGAAGCAAATAATGCTTCTTCTGCCACCTTTTCCAGTTCAAGTAGTGGTTGTTGTTTATTTGTGTCAAGTGCCCAGCCTACATGGATATAAGATACCAGTTATTGTTGCAGTAGTGAAACAACATTTGTAAAACCCTGGTTAAGATTATGTGACTCAGATAAGTACAACTACTACACCTCTGTAATAAAAACACACAGGGAACTGTTAACTATTTAACCATTTAGAGGCACAGAGGCCAACAAATTTTCTAGCAGGGCAGTCTATATGACACTGCAATGTGTTTTCTCCACTGGAAGGGCAGAGGGCAAGTTTTCTTGCACATTGGGGCCCCTTATCATGTTTTATCTACCATAGGGGCATCCAAGAGGGCATTTTTGCTGCGTGTTTTAACCCTAACTCTAACTCTAACCCTCTACCAGTGACTTTTAACATAAAACATTACATTGTACGCACAATCGCTGTCTCCTGTCCACAATTCAATTCTGCCACAAAAAAAAGGCAATGTAAAACACAACTTAAATCTTATTGTCATGCAACCAGAAGAAGTCAGCAGCAACTAAAGACATTTTAGTAAATATATCACCCTTAATTCATCATATATACACAAACTGGACGTTTATCTTTGGTCTCATCTAAATCACATTACAAACAAAGCCTGTCCAAACCATACTAGTGTAAATATATCACTTTAGAAAGCAATGTCATTAAAACGTATAACTTTAATGACTTATCGTGGGTTAAATGTGTTAAATCCTTATTATTTCTCACCACATTACCAGGATAACCATGACTGTTCCCAGCTAAGACCAACGCATGATGCTGATTTTTAGCACTTTAACTCATTCTATGGCCTTATTTCTGCGTCAGATGCATTGTCCTTATTTTGCTCCCTTGATGGCTAAACTCGGATTAGCCCTGGCAGGATTTACTGTAAGAGTTCAACGCTGATTTTTGAAAGAACAGGAGGATTGGAGTCCATTCATCAGAGTGAGAAGAGGCAGGAGACTGAAATAGATGTTTCATAACTTCTAAAAATGCAAAATATGTACAAACATTTAGATAAAGTGCAGTGAACAATGAGCAATCAACATGCATATCATCCCGCACAGATGTATGAGCCTAATCCAGATTTTTGTATGTGTGCCAGAGACATTTAATAACAATTTAATCATTTTTATGGAGGAATGTTTTGGTAGATATCAGATTTAAAAGTAAGAAAAATAGTAGGCCTACATGGTTTTACTGTAGGCCTATCTGTTTTAATGTGATATGACGTCCACCTGCATCAGTGTTTGAGATAACATGCAGCATAATGAGGCTTTGACATTTAGATTAATTTGAAAATTAATTTTCACGTACTTAATTTGAGAAATAATGAAAACTTAGACTATCCCTGTATCCAATACAATTCAATGCAACAGCTCTGCAATTACTCTTTGTGACACTTAAGTTCGGTTTTGTTGATTCAATTCTATAATCATTTTTGAGGCCATACAGTGTGATGGTGTTGGACTGAATTGCATTATATTGAGGCAATATAAGTTGGTGTTTATGGTGTTTATTTCTGCCCCTCTCATGAACTGGATGTGAATGGGGGTGGACAAAACGTGAAGCAGTAACGGTAGTGCTCGGGACCAGAAGGACCAGGAGGCAGTTTAGGAAAAATGCTAACGAGGTTAAGCTAATTTCTTTAATAATTATGCAGCCCACAGAATATTTTTTGTTCCAGCCTCGTATAGAGGAGGCTGTTAGGAATCCAAAAATGTCTTCAAAACGGAGGTGAGTGTTGTCAAAGCTGCACTGTGTTTTAAAGTTTGGCTTGTCGTTTTAGAAAAAGACATGCTTAAGCTGTGTGACTCCAAAATATCAAGAGTGCAAATGTCTCAAAAGTACTAATATCTTTAATGAGAGATGCCAGAAGTCGAAATCAATACATTTTTTTTGTAAGACTAGATTTTCATGAGCCCTTTTTATTTTTTCATTTATTTATTTATTTTTTTAACAGCAGACTGAAAGGGGCTAACAGTTAGCTAAACCTGTTATAGCAAGAAAAATACAGGTGCAATTAATTTTTTGTAATTAACATTAGTGATGTCTCTGTGCCTGAAGTTCAGTGGTGGAACAAGTATTCAGAAGTAAAAGTATATACCACACTGTGAAATATACAACAAGTAAAAGTACTACTACATTCAAAACTTTACTTTAAGGAAAAGTATGTAAGTATTGTCAGCAAAGTTTACTTAAAGTATCAAAAGTAAAAGTACTCATTCTGTAAAAAAAAAACTGTATGATGTTTTTGGATTAATATTACTAGTGCAGTATGTTGCATACCTAGTTGTGCTCATTTTAACTACTATTGCTAACAAAAAAAACCCCAATCCTTCAGTTTATGAGAAAAAATCACACTCACAATCACCAAATTTGGAGATACATGGCTTTCACTGGACAGGAAGGGTATGAAAAATTATAATCTGAAAAGTAACTAGTAACTAAAGCTGTCAGACAAACGTAGTGGAGTAAAAAGTACAATATTTGCCTCTGGGATTTAGTGGAGTAGAAGTAGAAATGGCATGAAAACAAAATACTCGAGTAAAGTACCTCAAATTTGTACTTGTACAGTGCTTGAGTAAATGTACTTAGTTACGCTCCACGACTGCCGAAGTTCATTACACCTTTATTCATCACACTTGTGGTTTTCCTGCCATGTAAAGTAACAAAAAGTTACATGTAACGTGATGTACAGTAAATATACATTGATACAGGGTAAGTTAATTTAAGTAGTGTGGCGTTTATGTTAGCTTGAATCAGCTGTGTCTTTTATTTTGTACAAATAACATGTCACCTTAAAGTATAATGAAAATCACTCCTAACCATAGGGCCTCAAACATAATCAGAGTTGAATTAACACCTTGCTGAAAGTCTTCACTAAAGTATTCGCAGGCTTTTGTTAGGGGATTATTCTGGAGGTGTTCATGTCTTCTCTAAGATGAGCTCCTGAAAAGAGAAAGACAATAACCTTTTTTTTCACTTTCAAATCCATAAATAGTCTGTTAGAATCCAGTGAGCCATTCTTCCAAAGAAAAATTATCAGCTGAAGGAGCGTATGTGAAGCTGAATGCTTTGACCATTTGATGTTTTCTGTCTTTTACCTTCATCTCCCACTAAAAGTCATTTTTGAGCCACATCTCCCCCAGCTCATATTTTCTTTACCAGCTCCTGTGTTCACTTCTCCCAGCTCTCCTCCTTTGCGAGAGCTCCTTTTAGACACTCTCCTCATTGACATCCAGCTGAATGTACATCTTCAAATGTAGGACCAACAGCCCAAAAACGCAATGATATTCGGTTTAATAGAAAAAAAAAATTAATGATTGTTTCAGCTCAAATCTCAACTTTGACTGTAGGCCTATCTACTATCCAGTACACAAACTAATTTGTTCCTGCATGAAGATGCTGATTTAATATAACTTTCTTTGGTAAATGAGATGAAGAAATAATCTGTTTTCCTTATTTTTGTAGAAATGGTGCTATCCTATTGTTTTATAATAAACTTACATCACTTTTCCAAAGGGATCTACAATAGTGTGCGTTTTTTTTTAGGTAGATTTTAGATTTTATGCAATTATATGTTAACAGTTTTGAGCAATTGTTTCATCCAGGCTTTTCTTGTAAAGAAGATCCTTCATGTTTTGCACAAAAAAACCCCAACTTGACTTACAGTAATTGTAGTACTTCATCTGACCACCAAGGATCAGTGTAGCCTAACAATAGACTGTGGTACAGGCAGGCCAGTGCATAGGATCTGAGGATGACTCACTCTCTTCAATGAAATGTAAAGTACTGCACCAGAGATAAACCAGAGCTGTAAATATGGTGTACCAGAAATGTTCAGTTCTCTCATATTGCTTTAAGTCTAGTTCGTGTTGTACAAAAAAAGGCCAAAATGCTCTGAAAGATGATTTATGTTGTCACTAATCTCTTGTAATCTATAGCGTCTGATCCCTTTGAGAGGCCCATATATAAAGGCCGTGCCTCTCATTCTCTGTGACCCTCTGGACCACAACCCTCACTAAGCCTGGTGCTGTGCAGAGCGATATCAGAACAGAAGAAAGAAATTATTTGGGAACCAGCTTTAGCTTTCCTGTTGTACTGCATGATGATGACCAATGCCAGAGCAGATAATGATAGTGTAACCACTTGAAGTTGTTACTGTCACTATGTACCATAAGTTAACATGATTTGGGGTCCTTTTCATCACATCTGTATAAGTTATAACACTGCAAAGCTGTGCCACAGGATGCCTGCTAAGTTAGACACTGGTTTTCTTTGAATGAGAAAGGTATTGTCACACTTGCTTCAGGCTTCCTCAGTTGAACTAGATTATTGCAGGAGAAAAAAAGCCACTGGACTGTGACAAGGCCAGAGAAAAGAAGGGATGCAGAGTGTGCTATGACAGAGAATTAGTCAATATTTGCCAGAAAAACTGGGGAGATTTTAGAGGCAATGCTGGGACAGAAGAGGGAACGGTGCCTGCGAGAGTTGAAGAGAAAGAATGGTTGGTAGAGGATGAGAGAGATTTGCCTCCATGAATTTTGGGATGAAAGATAGGCTTGTGTGTGCAGTGTGTGCGTCAGTGTGTGTATGTTTGTATGTTTAAGAGAGCGAGAGTGAGCGAATGCCAAAGAGAGAAAGCCTGGGTGTGTTGAGATAAGCATGAGTCGTTGTGAGGTTGTTGTTTTCCGGGCATACCATGTGTGTATCTGCCTGTGTGCGTGTGCTTGTTTGAATGATTGTCTTTATGTGTGCACATAACGGTTGTGACTAGTTGTTGAGTAGTGATTTGGGACTGCACACAGTTCTTTTGGAAATGTCGACCCTAAATGGCGCCACTCTCGATGGGCGTCTGCCCTCCTCTCTCTCTCTCCCTGCTGCTCTTTTCTCTTTTTCCCACATACCGTTTCTTCTGTCAGAATTAAGCGATTACGTGCTTCGAAGTTTCTCTACTGTTGTTTACTTGTTTTTAATGTGGCCAAAAGTGTCTCTTATCTTGTTATGCTGGGAATAGCGCCTATTTAGGATATCTTGCTGCCATGCAATCACTACTCCACCAGCCCACTCCACCGCATGAACCCTGTGCTAAGACTAAATTTGCGTTCTGTGACGGTGGATGGCAGAACTATGTGGGTTTGACCATCTGTTGATTTGTATTAAATTCACTAGGAGGACATCAAATCGACTTCACTATGCTGTAGAGGAATTTACAATCTGGACAGTAAATAAAATCTTTTGAATTGGCAACCTAAATCTACCCTTACCACAATGTTTAATACATTGTTGGAGTCCCATGTAATTAAACTGAGAACAGCTAAAACAACCAGTGACCATGAACCAGAAGTTCATCCAATCAGGGCTCAACTAACCATCATTAACTGATCAATTGTTCAGTCTCTGAAAAGTCCACGAAATGGTGAAAAATGTCCGTCACAAGGTCTGAGAGCCTAAGGTGACGTCGTCAGATGTCCAAAACCTAAACACTTTCAAATTAAATTGATATGAAATTCATAAAAGCAGCAAATCCTGACATTTAAAAAGCTATGACCAGCAAATATTTGTCATCATGTAGAATTTTGCTCCAATCTTCCAGCCTTAATTTACAATCAAATCATTTGTGACTAAGAGATCCAAAGACAATAAATGGTGATATCTGGCAAACATACGAAGTGTTGATGGTCATCGTCTCTTTCATTTTAGCTTATAGCGATCAAATCAGCTTTGCTTTTATCTGCTGCAGTGAAACCATTCATTGTAATTCTTTGGCAAATCCTTGTCGTCTGTGCTTTGTTTTTCTTTCTTTCCCCTCAACATCAAAATTGTCTTGCGGTGTTGTTGATGCTAAATCACCACCAGCCTGCTGTGTGCCGACTCACAGCCTCAACGCCTGAAAGGGCTGGTTGGATTGTGAGGAAGTTTCCGGACTTTTTATTCCCCAGTTGAAACTCAGGCTCGTCTATTGTAGAGGTGACCCCCACTGAGTCACACAAACACTCCCTCGCAGACTGTTTACCATCACAATGCTGACACTGGCACTTTCCCTCGCTGTCAGGAGGACTCATATTTATGTATTTTCATTGTAATTACATGGCAGTGTTTTTATATTTCCAAAATGCCCTTGTTTTCCCCCACTGGCGCTTTTCATCCACAACCGCAGATCAAACTGAGCTACTGCCAACACTTTGCTTCCCCCGAGCCACTGAGAATAAAACCCACCAGTAAACAAAAGATAAAACACCCAAATGAAAGCTGGAGATGGAACAAAATCAACACAATGAGAGGGGTTGTTGAATAGTGGCGGGAGTGTGTGTGTGTGTGTTGTCTGATGCTGGCTGGTGTCGGAATGTGTTGATTGTAGAGTGGGAATGTGTGTGTGTGGGTGTGTGTGTGCAAGTGTCTCTTAATGTCTGTGTGTGTTTAGGTCATCTACGGTGTAGTAGCATTATCTGCAACGTTTTGAAAGCCTGAACTAACTAATAGTCTAGTTAGCATCTCTTTTAGAGAAATAGTTCCTGGCAAGTCTTGGCGTTTGTTGGCAAAGTGAGAAATCCAGCGAAGCTGACTCCATAACTTTTAGCACAAGAGATATTACAAGTCTGGTGATAGTCTATATTTTTCGTATTGTCAAGAAATCTCATGAAAAGACCAAAACCTAATACTAAGTATTAATAGACATAGCTTATTCTCCCGTGCCATAGAGCTCCCTTATTGTCCAAAAACAAATCATCACATCACACGGCCCTTCATTTCGACAAACACGGGCACAGTAGTTTATTTTAAGTCGATCCCACGTACACCATCCTGCTGCCACAAATACTCACTAGCGCCCCACATCCGCCGCTGAAAATAGTCCCCAACAAATACACTATTTACTCCTGTTTGAGTAAATTACAGTGCCCTGCTGTTTTAGGAAATTATTTGGCCTTTTCAAAAAACATATGTTTATATATATTTTTTAAAGATTTGGAACGAATGGGCTTGGGGTAAAGTATTGAGAGACGGACTAACGCATTGTTGGTTTTGGTCTTTACATGGAATTTGTTGACAATAAGAAAAATCTAGAATACTGCCAGCCTCATCCTTTGATAGACTGACTATGTTCATATCATGACATGTACCAGTGTGCAATGTGTTGATGGGTCTGCAATCTTCTACACTGTCTTGTGGGATTTTTTTTTTGGAAGGATGGGAAGTCTGTTCTGTCTCTGCCTTCCCAGTACTGACGCTCTGCTGTCTCCCTCTGAACGATATGTTTACACTGCTCTCATTAGACTGATAACGCCCTGCACCATACTAATGAGCTTTTTTACATCTGTGTGTGTGTGTGTGTGTGTGCTTGAGTGTGCAGTTTGACTGTAGATGCTTGAACACGATTACATCGCAGATTTGAATTTGAAGCATTCATTTGTATGTCTCAAAAAAGGATAAGGGTAAATTGGTATTGAGGTGAAGTCATCGATTCTTTACTGGTCCTGGCTGATCATTATAAATCTACTATTATACAAGGACATGTCTTTGTATACGACATACATCAGAATATGCACACTGACCTGGTTTTTAATTGCTCTACCCTCAGGAGTTTGACACAGAAAATCAGCATCATGAAGCTAATGTGACAGTTTTTGTCCTCTATAAGTGTACATTGTTGCCAGAATTGAAATTTTCTACTATTTCTTTTACTTAAATTCACCACATTTCCTTGTTTGATATCTTGGATGGTGGAATTCTCTACATTTCTTTCTTAATCACAGAGTACAAGGTGTGTATGTCTTATGATGTACCACTAGATGGCATCCTGAGAGAGGCCTTGTCACCCCAGCGGCACTGTTTTGTTGGCAGAGTACAAGAGGGACATTATAAAATAATGCTTATCTCTATAGGCATACATTTCATTTATGCCTACAATGGTCCTGATATATTTGATGCACTTTAAGCCTTTTTTTGTGACAGTTTAATGTATGAGTCTAATATTGTCTCTCTGTTCCTTTGCCTCTTGTGCAGTGTTTTTATTTTGTCTTTCAGTGCACAAACAATTGGGAGTTATTCTTTTGCTTTTGATGCAACCATAATAATGTCGAAGGACATCTTTTGCACAGACTTTGGCAATTCAAATGCCTGCGCATGAAGCCTACATGTGCATTTCTTTTTTGAGAGTTAAGAGAATTGGAGATGGCACTTGAAACCTTCACAGGAGATGTTTTTTGTTAGTGTTCTGAGACTAATCATGTTTTTATTTAATGTGAAATGTTGAAATGCTTCCACAGAAATGAAATCCTGTGAAACAACTTTCATGGTTGGTCAGTCCTCTACATGGTGTGTAGTTGTGTCTCCATCGTCGACTTACTGTCCAACAAGGCTCTCACAATAGCCTCGTTGAGCCTTCAGGAATGTTAAACATGGGAAATTCAACTAGTTGAGCAGTTAATGTTCTTTTATATTGACAAATATATGCCGCGTGGCAATGAGGTGATGAGAGCTCTGTGTGTTTCTGTGTGTGTGTTTGTACATATGTGTGTATTGAATGTTTGGCATTGTGAGACAGAACAGGCTGTGTTTGCTGTGCGTGACTGACTAAGAGCAGAGCACCAGGAGCAGCCAGCTGTGTATACCCATGGACAAAGGCTTCACATGGAAGAGAAATGTTTCACCACACCAGGTCAGATCACCTTCAATACATAGACACTCTCTCCCTGTCTATCAGAACGACTGGTCAGCAACTCCTTTTTTCCCTCAATCCTTCTCCATCTTTTTCTCTATGTCTGTCCGTACATCATGCCCTCCATCCCCCTTCTCTCTCCCCTCAGCTCAATCGCACCACACTGGTTCTCTTTTCTTAGCAAACCTTTCTCTCATCCATTATTGAGACTTGTTTTTTTTCCTTGAGTCTCAGAATGAAGAAGGGGAACGGATCTTTTGAATTTTTAATGCCCCACATGAAAAATGTAGCATCAGTCATTTCTCAACGATACGAACTGGTAAACTTTTAGCAGGACACAACACTCCAAGTCACGAGATGATGCGAGACAAGGGGAGGAAAAGGGGGGAAAAGCCCTGTGGCCTCTGACATGGAGAGGTGGAGAGAGGCATGGATGGAGGCCAAATTGAGATGGAGAAATATGGAGTGAAATGTGAAAGGAAGGTGACAAGGTGAGGTGCTCTTTGAATGAATAATCAAGCACAGCCGTCTCAAAAATACACGCATCCATACTTTGGACAAAACCAGAAAAAAGGGAAAAAGAGCACGAAAAATAAGGTGGACAGAATGAGGGAATCAGCTTGATACAGATGTTTCCTGGAGAGGACAAGGTTTCATCTCAAGCATGAGGAGATAATCATATTCAGTGAATACCTGCAATGATTTGAATCCCAAAGGTTTTGATGGACTGTACTTTATAGTGTCTAGTCTTATGGGAGTTTGTTATGCATCAGGAAAACCTCTTAGAACCCCCTCCAGTCATCTAACCCACCACCCACTCTCCTCTCCCCTCATGAACCACAGAGCATGCTCCACAGCTCTTCAAACAGCAGCCAGGTCAAGGTCACAGCGTTGTGAAATGGTAAAGACCTTTGTCAAGAGACACTCACTTCCACACATCAGGTCTGGACCACATGTCCCTGCATATGATGGGATTTATCAGGGCTCCAGCAACCAGCAAGACATGTACTGTGACAGGAAACAGACAAAAGCAGGTGGAGAGTGGGAGTGTGTATGTTACAAGTATGAAAAAGACAGGAAAGTAAAGGCTATAGAAGGTGATTTATGCCCAAGCAAGATGCTGAAAATTATGGAGCATATTTTCATGATGACTGCATGCAATGCAGACGCTATTGTATGTCAGACAAGAGACGAACTACATGAGGCGAGGAGAGTAGAATTCAGGTAATGCATTCTGCGGCTTTAGTGCAGTAAGCTTTCTGAAAACTATACCGTATCGCTGTGGATGCGACAGGCTGATCTGCCCTCATCTAGCTATCCAGATCATAAATCTGACTCTCTGAAAAATAGCTTCACTGCCTTCCCCCTCCATCTCTGTTCCATACATACGCATCTCAGAGCTCAAGGTGGGGGAAGAAGCAGAAATGGACCTATAGCCTGAGGGGGTTGTATATTCCTGCCATAAACCTGGAGCATGTCATCTATATTTATGCACTCATTTAGTTGTTTGTGTCTGCAGAGTGGCCACAGCTTGTAGTAGCTCATAAATACTCCTTTGGCAAATTGATGTAATGTATAGTACCCTGATGCCCCTCCTTTACAACTTGCATAATCTCAAATGGGAGGTTAATGCCTACATACACATATACAAATAAACGAATAGATGGATCAGTGTAGGAATTAATTCATCTGTGATCAGATTTCCATAGTGATATTTTGCATATTACTTTTAGGGAATTGTCTTGATAAATGTGTAAGATCGTCTCGATCAAAAAGTTGTGATACTTGTCATAATTTTTGTATTTTTGGTGAAATATATTAAGCTGCGCATTGGTTTATACTGTTGTTAGCTGGTTGCTTTTGGCGTGTTTGTGGTCTCTAGTAGCCTTGGCCAGCTTATCGCTGACTGCCAGCCATCCGTCAGGGGGAGCGAGGTAGTCTAGAGGACAGGGACAGGGAGGGGCCCACTGCTCTAGTTTCAGGAGTCAAATTGACAGCAGGAGGATGTTTCTGCCACAGGCCTTGGCTGGTTATGACAGTCAGGAGGATCCATTAAGGGACCTGCCCTCATCTATAACACCATCTCTCTGTGAACCCCATTTAGCCAGAGGTGCTGTTCTCACAAACAGCAGCACTGAAGGACATCAGGAATGTGGTTTACACCAATTTTTACAAGGCACCTGGGTGGACAAACAATGATCAATTAAGAGAGGAAAGCAATCACTGGTGTCTTTCTGGTGTCTACACCAGCAGGTTACTTTACCCTCTCAATAATTCACCAGGCTTTAGAAGCGATTTCTTCTCTCCACTGCCATGAAACCACATAGTAAATTGCTGTGGAAAAAAACCCTCATGCTGAATGTAATGTTTTGGTGTGTGTGTGTTAAAAACAGGTGTTTCATATGTGGGTTTCATCTGTACATGCACAATATGCAGAATGTATAGCCTGCGGCAATGGACAGAAATAGAACCAACAGCCTGGCGATGAAATGTCAAGAGACAAGGAGCAAGAGGTTCAAATGAGGAGGAGGAATAGTACAGGCCCAGCTAATGAAAGAGGGACTGAACCACTGAAATTCCTCCATAACAACAGGAGGGAAACCGGAGAACATCTATAATCATATCTGACAAAGGTGAATGTCTTCTGTCTTCATTTTAACGCTGTTCCATTCCTTCTCTGATGGCGATGAAGTTCTAATAAGGAATTGATTTTTTAGGGAGAGGGAAGGCAGTTAAAGGGGTGACCTTCTGACCCCATTGCTCATTGTAGGTGTGGCAGGAGATGGTCCTCATCCCTGAGAATCGATGCAGCAGGCCTCATAACCATCCTCTGCCGATTTCAGAGGCCCAAATGTGTCATCAATGTGTCATCGAGCATACGTCTTCGCCAGAGGCGACAGGACCTTCCCCACCCGCCCCCCTGTCGGATGAGAGGGCAGAGAGTGGCATTTCCCCCAATTCTGTGAAATGGTGCAGAAACAGAAAGAAAGAGGGACACGCCCCACAGTGTCTATCAATCCTGAGTCTGCAGTGCTGACCTCCTGTGAAACTTCATCTAGATGCCCTCATCTATCTGTCAGTGAATGGGAAAGGAGGTAAAGGAGGAGGGGGTGGTATTGGAGCCAGCAGCCAATCTCCCCTCCCTTCTCAGATGCATAATTCAGTGTTTCTCTCACAACAGCCTGCGCTTCGAAGGGCTCAGCTTCCCCCAGCCATGCGGCCGGCAGTCTGCTAATAAGAAAGAAGCTCAGAATCCACTCTGTTGTTCCTTCAGGCTTTCTGGCTCTACACTCTCAGTCATACTTGTATGATTTATTCAGCTTGTTCTTCCATGGCGTGAGACTCGGACCCCATTGGACGAGTTGGGAAACATTTTTGTCCTTGTCAGAATCCAGTCGCAGAACTTGGCAGAGGAAGTGTGTCGGCATCACTGTGGGTTGTCAGAGTGACACTGGAGTAACTTAACCTCCCACTGGTGGTTAGTTTTACTGCTCCTTCTGAGAGGCTCGCCGCTGCGCCAGTGTACAGCAACCCTGCCTTGGCCTCAATAAGCAACCAAGGAAGGAAGCATAGAGGACAAGAGCACAGGGTGACTCTTCCTGTTCCTCCAAATACAGTCCATTTTTGCCTCAGTCACTGAAGGTTTACTGAAAAAACTCTACCTATACTAGTTTATATTTGTCTTTTCTGTATCTAATAGCTTAAACAGTGTTTAAATGTCTTGTACAGACAGGTCTTCATTCATATTCCCACTAAACATTTACACCATGCGAGGGACTTTGAGACCACGGTGGTTTGTCTGTTGAAGGAAGGAGGCTAGCTGTTTATAGAGTTAGACCTTCAGTAGGGGTATAGTGTTGGCTGAGACCCAAAACTCCACATAGAGAGCCTCCTCACTGAGCTACTGGACTACTTTTTATCTCCCTGAAGGGGTATATTATTGAAACTTGGCACCACCACAGCCATGAAACCGACACTGTGTGGATAAGTTTGTCTGCTACCACGGTGCATTGACTAGGAAGAAAAGTTGCCAAACACACCATGATCTTCTAGGACAAGGGTCGTCAGTTAGGCTACTGTAGATTTGGCGAAAAGCCTGTTTTTTAGCATTGTTCATTGGGGGCCAATACAGGTATAGTCGAGAAGCAGACCTATATGCCTTGAATTATTTAGTTTATATTTGTTTGGAAATTAAATTGCTGGTTTTATTGAATTCTTCTTGCCATAGCTCCATTGCAATTACCCGTCTATTTGGTAGGTCAGCTTAGACCTATAGCCCCTTCAATTTATTAAAACTTTCTCTCTTAATATCTAGATAAGATTTTTAAAACATAGGGGCCAGAGTAATCTTCACCCAGTGTCTTTGTTTTATTTATAGTTTACATCACACAAACAAGCAGTCTAGGCTGGATTTGGTGAGGTTGTGGAAAAAACTATATACAAAAATGAAAATAAATAAATAAAACACAAGGAAATCCATCATTCGACAAAAGAAAAGTTAGGCTAGGCCCATGGCTATTGGGCAACTTCCAAGTAAAGTACTGAAATGACCAGAAAGGACTTTTGTTGGCAGGTTAGCATGCTATACCCACATGTGCTCCCTATTTTAACATAACTCTGCCACAGTGTGCTCCACTACAGATCCATTGTGCCGGCAGGTTGGAATAAATAATAGAACGGCAGAAACTAGAACATGCTTGGCCAGTGTGAAACCGACTCTTATAGGGCACGGGTTTGCACTGTGACAGTGACCCAACAAGGGAAAATATTAGATTTCATTTGGTGGCCAAATAATCCTGGTAGAGGACCAGATTTAGCCCGTGAGCCTCAATTTGCCCACCTCTGTTCTAGGGTCTGGATTGACCTTTAGCTTCTCATTATATGGTTGTTTCCCTTGTGTATCTGAGGTTTTATTTCTGGTTGTGCAGGGCCTTGCTGATTAATATGTGAACATATTATTTCACTTTCTTATCTCTCCTAAAACAAAATACTCTCTCCACTTGAGTGCTTCTATAATCTGTTTATGTTTTGCTTCAGAGGCAGAAGATGATGGTGATTCTTTAATTGCCGCTGGGCTCTCCCCTGACCTCACTGCCCATGTGCTGCTCCAGGTCAAACATCCTACTGTGACGTCAAATGTAATGAGATGGCATAATGGCTCGTTAAATAGCTTGGCGTAAATGATGGCGAGCAGAGGGGTGGTGGGGGTGAATGAGCCTAGCCTGGCCCTGTGACAGCACCGCTCAGGCTCATGACCATAATCCATCAGCTTCTGCTGATGATGAGATCCCCTCTCCCAATTCATGATTGGAATTGCCATTTAATTGCATGGAAAGTTTCCACCCTGGTCCAAGCAAATGGGTTTGATCTCACTCACTGTTGTGTGAACATTTCCTATCCCACCGTTATCTCTCTGTCTCTGTCTCTGGTGCTCTCTTGATCTTCTCTCTAATAGAGGAGAGCGTAGCTTGGGGAGCAGGTTAATTATGGAGGAGCTCATTACTCATGTTTAATTATTGCAACTAGATTTTTAGCTGATCAGAATGTGTCCTCTTCTTTTCATTGTGTGGAGTGGAATTACTCCATTGTGTGTTTTACCACTTCAATGATTGATTTCACTTTAGCTGAATATTATTTTCTTTTACAAAATCTCTTCTCATTAATCCCCAAGGACTAGTTGAGCACTAGAAAGCATGTGAAGTAAATTATTCGTTTGATTTATTTTAATTGATAAAATCTCAGCAGATAGACATTTATAATTTATTTTTAGCAACACTAACAATATAGATGTACCTGTGGATGGACTGATTGTCACACAGTGTAAGTTATACAAAGGCTTTGGTCTGTATAAACTGTCACTGAGCTGCCAGTATAGGACTTGGTCATTAGCTGGCAGTCATTAGCAACTTGTTTAATTGAACTCATTTACAGGCTGTGCTAATCTGCTGAGGTGACCTTGATTCTGCGTCTGGGTAATGTTTATGCAGTGCAGCAGAGTGTGTCTCTCTCTGTATGCCATTATGAGCACCAAATGCAGTTAGGCCCATGTTTGGCCATAAAAGTCTGCACTTCATTAGTCATAATTACCTTTGCTGTTGCCCAGAGAGGTGATGAGTTTCCGCACTCTTAGACTAGATGCCAAACTGATGCCAGGAGAGCTAAACTCATCATCAGCAGAGGTGCTGGGGGCATGGAGTGCTAAAATCTCAGTTCTAATCTTTTCCTCTTTTTCTCTCCCCTCTTTTTTTTCTCTTTCACTACTCACTGTATATCAACCTAACCTCTGCTGCTGAGCAGAGAGGCAGTAAATCTGGGGTGCTCGTGCAGGACAAGTAGCAAATGCATAGTGGAGGAGAGGAGTGAGGGTGTGAGGGGCAGCTTGTTGGAGTGATGGATTAACGAGGCATGGCCTTGTCTGTGTGGGGTGTGTGGTTGTCTGTATGGGGGTATATATATGTATGTACGTATATCCTTCCTTTGGCACCCATGGCTCCCCTCCTCTCTGTTTCTGTGGCCTCTCTACCAGTTATTTGGATTTTGTAATGAGTGTTTTGACTTTCTTTTTTATTTTAATTAGGCCAGTTTTATGTATATAGTAGAGCGGATTTTGTGTGAGCTTAAATATACTAAATACTTTGCCCCAAACCATTATAAACAACACTAGTGAATGAGTGAGAATACTTGAGTGAAGATGAGTAATGTTACCGTGCCCTGCATTTAAAAAAAACAGCCATATGTTGACACAGTGACACAGTAACACAGTGACTGCCACGCACAGGATCAACTTCCCCGGCTAGTTACCAGAAACAAACGCAGTGCAGTGACACAGAGGGAGAGGAATATAGATTTTTCTTCTCTCCAGGTCCAACGAGTTGAAAGGGAGAGCTTCCCTCAGGGCAAGAGCTAGAGACTTAGCATGAGAAGGGGAGAGGGAATAAGGAAAGAATAAAGGAGAGAGTAGGATAGAGACTGAGTGAGTAACCGTGGATGAGCGTAGGAGAGAGAGGGCAATGATTGAGAAAAGGGCAACCACAGAGAAAATAGATTAGTCGAGAAACTGCAGCAACAACACTTGGAACAGTACGGAATGCCAGAGGAGGAGAGCAAATTAATGGAAAGAGGTTTTAGATTTTAAAAACAGATAGCTCCCTACTTGGCTATGTCTCTTAGATATAGTATTGGTCAGAGCAGGGAGGTGAATATCCAAAGAACATAAGCCTGTGATTGGCAGACACGTTTGTGATAGAGACAGACAAAGAACGAAAGCTCTGTGAGCACAGTCAATAGCCATTTAGAGGAGACGAAGTGAGAGATGACAGCTGAGCAGAAGGGTGTGAAGAGAGGAGGATAAATGAATGAGGGAAATGCTGGGAGGATGGGGAGAAGTGAGGGGGGGAGGTCCCATTGTATATTGTGGTAGGATGGGACTGTCTTGTGACCTCTGACCTGTAATTGGATCAATGAGTGTGTGGAGCACTGTTCTGAAGGACCTACAGTGACGGATTCGGCAGGCCATTTTATTTTGAGTGAAGGTGTGGCTGTGTGTGTCTGCATGTTATGTGTTCATGGTAATGTGTATCTGCACCTCGCTGTTAATTACAGCCTCTAGCCATCATGATGATAGTGGAGCAGGTGTGCATGAGGCTCTGTTCTCTTTGTCATTGGTACACTGTAGTGGAACAGCTATTGTCCTTGGCTTTTATGATTGAACATGCAAGTGCTCAGCGTCCTTTTTATCGATGACTGAATATAAAGTCAGGAAACAAATTCCACGGAGATGTTCACTTTTACTCTATCATCATCTCTTTTTTCTCTTGACTGAGAAAATGCCCTTAAATATTTAGCTGAATACAACTGTGTGTGTGTGTGTGTGTGTGTGTGTGTGTGTGGTGTGTGTGTGTGTGTGTGTGCGTGCACGCTGTATTTGCATTTTGGTAGGTTTCACTTTATTAAGCAGGGCCTCATCACTGATTGACTCCCTTAAAATCAACTAGCTGTCTGTGTGTGTCTGTGCATTTGTTTGACTTGTTGATCCCCTCCATGTGGGACCACCAGCTACTGGTCCACTGACCCATATAATGAAGGGCAAAGGCCTCCCTCCTTCTATTCGTAGCCACAAAGATGAAGAGCACATTATCATCTGTATCATCTGTCTCACTTGGTCCCCACTAAGGCCCCCCCCCCCTTCTTTCTCCATACCTCTTCTTCCTCTGTTGTCGGTGGTTTTTGAGTCCGAGTGTGTGACTTGACTTGACTTGCTCTGTTTAAGAGATATTGTGTCATGTCTGACCAAATCTGTGTGGTTTACCCAGCCCAGGGCAGGATGTTCATCCATCTGTGTGGGGCTTACGTGCCAAAACAGCCGTGATCCACACCCACAGAATCCCCATGCCCACAGCCACTACTTATCTCTGCTTGTTTACACAATGCAGCACAATATGGATTCGGCTTAAATGAGGTGGGGGGTTGCAGCGTTTAGCCTGTGGAGCTACAGTGGGCGAAAGCTAGATTGTAAATAAGAAGGTTGTGTGCCGACTGTGGTCTTCGGTTTGGAATTTATAAGCTCCCATGACATCCGTGCCTTTCTCTAATTGGCATCATCCTACCAGCCTCAAAGTTCAACATATTACACTATGGAATATGAAATGGAGCCAATTTAATTTGTTACAGTAGGTAACTGCAGGTTGATTCTCAGGTGTCAGATTCTGCTGTGGTCTGTTACTACCAGAATACATCCTGGGAATAAAGAAAAGCAGAAAACATTGCTCGATGCAGCGCTCCTTGTCCACGTCTCTGGAGGCCCACGATAGGTGGGATGGATGGAGCTGAAGAGATGAATGCTGGGTAGCCAGTCTTTGTGCTTCTCCAGAATGAAACCTTGATCAGGGATATGGGGAGGAGGAGAAGGAGGAGAGCAGGGAGGAGGAGGAGGAGGAGGAGGAGTGGGCTCCAAGAGGGGGTGTGAAGCTACTGGTTTAAAATGAGATTTTCACTTATTTATTTATTTAGCTGAGCTCATAGCTCAAGGCTGTCTGCTTGCTTTTTGTTGTATGTTCCGTGGCCTCAGTGCCCCCTTCCCCCTCCTCCCTCCTCCCTCTGTGTTTTTAATGTGAGTGTATCTGCAAGTGCAAATATGTGCCTGTGTGCATGCACATTTACACCTCTTCTACTACTGCCTGTGTTTTTAACAGTGTTTATGAGCGTGTATGAGAATTTTATCGCTGCTATCACTGCATGTGTGTTTATGCACCCTCTATCTCGTATGAAGTGAGAGCCTGAGCTGGTGTCTAGGGATGAATGGTATCTTTTGGGATAGATCTGTTTTATTATGTGTGTGCCAGACATGCTGTGCATCTATTGCACACGCAAGAAAAGCAACCTCTCCCAGGCTGTTGCTGAGCACAATGCCTGAAAACAGCTCAGATTATGCAGGACACAGCGGAGTGAGAACAAGAGCTGTTTTGTCTTACTTTTTTTTTTTTTTTTTTTTTTACAAGTTTACGGACATTTGCACCAACCACACTAAAATCAATATTGTATCTATTAGGCCATAAGAGTTTTCTGTGAACGCAGAAGGTTTTTTGAGTGTGCGTGTAGGATTTCAGATGTTAGAACATTTCTCTATCATTTATCTCATTGATTTTCAGCCACGCTCATAGCTTATGTTCTCTTGAATGCAGAAAGGCTAACGGAAGGGACTTGGAGCTAGAATGCTGAAACGTTCATGTCAGTAGGTCAGCTCATTGATCTCTTTTGTACAAGATACTTCAGGACCGAAAACACATGGATGCAGCTCTAAACAATAAAACATGTTTTTAGCAATTACTTCCACACACTCTACTATTCAATGCCACTCGAACACTAGCATTCCTGTTTTTCTTGACTCTGCTGTGTCCCACATAACTTCTGCCTCCTGTCCTTCCTAATTGCTTGCATGCTGGATGTTAGGATGGGGAAATGGCTGTCTGTGGTGTCAAACCACTCAGCACTCACTCCGTCTGTCTCTGTCACAATGTGGCCATGTGTCTGTCATCTCCCATGTCTCATATTCCTCAGCTTGTTCTTTCACAGCTCCGTTACCATGACTGCAGGATGGGAGGGGGGTTGCTGATGACAGTGAACTGGGAGCTGAACTGAAAATGTGGAGTTTGGAGAACAGATTTCATGTCTAGCAAATGCAAAAGAGGTCCGAGGCCAACAGTCTGTGGACGCAGGCAGCCCTGAGCGACGCACTTTGCCATGCTCAGAACTCAGAAAGAACTATGACTCACAGCTATTGAAAAATGTATTACACTTAAATTGTGCCAGGCCATGCGCCTCCACCATTTAAGCTCACAGGCATATACACACATCTGCTGTAGCTGCTGCAGACAATGTTGTCTGAACCGCAGTATTTGACTGCTTAGTATTTTTCTAAAGTAAATTCATGGGTTCATTGTGGAATAAAGTGTGGCTCAAAAGGCAGACAGAGCTGGTACCAGTCCATCAGGACAATTTGCACCTGCACTCGTTTAACCTCTACTTATTTCTGTGTGTGTTCAGTGGAACGGAGCCCCTGCAGTGAATGCTGAAAAATGCACTTACTTCTATCCAGCAAGGAAGACAGCAGGGAAGGGATATTTGTACATTAAGTATTCTTAAGTGTGTACTATACATACATAACATATTGTAGTTAGGGGGGTTGCTGCTTGTGTGGTGACCAGCAGCACATTTTCTCATGTCAGAGAGCATTTTTATTTTTGTACTGTTTGTTTTATATGTTGTCTCACCCTAAGTGGATTAGGTCCTGTGTGTTTTTAAGTCTTAAATGTTGTGTATGAGTCGGGTCAGAGATGGTGATTTTATACTACTTGCTTTTGGTGATATTCGCAAACTATGCCTGCAGTCACTCTCAAATAATCAAGTACACGCGGGAGTTTATTTTCAATCTACAATGGAATCGCCAGTCCCTGGATCCTACACATTCCTCATGGGTCTCCCACATAAATCAGGAGTTATTTAGTGATTGTGCAATCACAAGAAATGACTTAAAGAAAGTGGCTCATATCAGGAAAAGAGGGAAGAAAGATGGCGTGTGTCAACGTTTACAAAAGCAACTACAAAACAATTGCATTCTCCTGCCCCCTATAATCCTGGCCAACGTCCAATCCTAGAGGAATAAAATGGACGAATTACATGGGAATCAGTCATCTTGGTGAATACAGGGATGCTTGTCTCATGGCATTCACGGAGACATAGCTTAATGACTTTGACTTGGATGCTTGCTTAAATATAAATGGCTTCGGGGCTCCGATCTGGCTGGATCGGGATAGTGTGGTAACACAGAAATCGCAGGGAGAGGGAGTGTGCCTGTACATCAATCGCAGATGGTGCAAAAAAATTTCTGTGCGGGAGCAGTTGTGCTTGCCAGATATAGGCCTTTTTATCTCCCGAGGGAATTCCCTCAGGTGTTTGTTACCATTGTTTACATTCATTCTAAGGCCAACGCAAAAGTCGCAGTGGACACCATCTTTAAAGTAGTACAGACACTTCAATCTATCTCCCCTGATGCCCCTAATAATGTACTGTAACCACTGTGACTTAAGAAAACGTTGAACAGTTTTTATCAATATGTTAGCTCTCCTACACTCCATAATAGAACTCTGGACCTCTGTTATGGCTTCAAAAAGGGAGCATGTAAGTCCGAGGTGGGCCCTGCCCTTGGATCCTCCGATCACAATACTGTGCACCTACTACCCGTTTACTGTTGAGGAGAGAGAAGGTGTTCAAAGGGCAGGGGAAGGTCTGGAAACCTCTCTTGCCCTGTAGGGGTGCTTCGACTGCACAGACTGGTTGGTGTTTACAGAATCCTCTGACAATATTGATGAGTTAACAGACGTGGTGTGTAGCTACATCTCCTTTTGTAGAGACAATGTCATTCCCACAAAGGTTGTCAAGATTCTCCCTAACAACAAACCATGGGCCTCAACAGCTCTTAAGGTCTTGATATACTATATATTATCTATAAAATAAACTGTTTGGCAGCTAATACTTAAGAAATTAATGTGTCTTACTATTTTTACTGTTAGGAAATTTAACAAGACTTGTGAATTTTGAATGCTCCTGCTAATTTCAAATTTGAAAACTTAAGGTACCGTAAACCAGTAATGATATTACTGTGCCTTGTCATTTTTTGAAAGAGAAAAAAAGTATTACACTACAGTAATTAGCGTAGAAGAGATGGAGCAATATTTCATCTGTCAAAATGGAATTTAGCTAGTTTATGGAACTTGTCTTATTCACAGAAACTTAAAAAACTGTCTCACAAAGCTTAGATGTTAATGATGAAACTATAGTGTAATAACAATAATTCAAAGTTGAGCTCTACCCTGAGATATTGTCTGCAGTATGCTATGATGGTACAAGGCCATACTGTCTGTGGCGTATGATTGATTTCTTATAGCATGCCTTATATTTCTTTCAAAAGTAAACTAAAAGCCAAAACTGAGAAATGGGCCAGGGGTTGCAAAGGCCAATGCTAAATTCTGATTGGCCATGACAGGTGTTCCCTCACAATCTTAGGTAATAAAAGGCTGAAAGCCATGTTAGAGACAGGATCATCAGCCATCACACATTTCTCTACTTCAAAGCAATACCCGCGTGTTTCGTCAACATGTTTTTAGTTATGGAAAGCAGAGAGAAATGCTCTGTGCCAAGCAGCTAGCATGAGAATGTAACTCTTCTTGGTAACAAATGGTCTTGGCACACTGCTGGTCTCACAAGTCAGTTGTAAAGTCAACAACTAGAATACACTGTTCAGTTTTCTGGCTGGTTCAAAAGCTCAAAAAAACGACTGAAATAACGTCTTTACGTCTGCAGCCTAAAACTGGAAGGCAAAAACAACTGACTCACCCATCCGCTTATCAAGATTAATTCTGTCATGCTAAATTCTCAGACAAACAGTCAAATATACTATACTGTTTAATCGTTATCTAATTGTGTCTGCCAGGAGCACAGTTTCACTAAGAAAAGTTACTACCCATCAGTTTAACACTCAGACAGTTTACATTTCTTTGTCCAAACAACAGATTTGGGTCTGGTGGTCAGTCGTTTATGTGTGAGAGGAGGACCACAGTATGTGGGGAATGTTGATCCTACTGTTTTTCAAAGGATGATACTCCACTTGGTCTACAGGACAGCTTCATTTGTCAAGGTGTCAGTGGAGCCACTTCCAGAGGCTTTCGGCCTAATCCTGGAGGTATGGGAGACAGGACATGGGCCTCTTATCACCCAGGGGGGCTCACGTTTGGCAGCACTGCATTTCAAGAGGCAAGACATTGAAAAATTTGATTGGAAAAATATAAAATGTCTGAACTCAAAACTTGAGTTACTGAAAGAGCACAACAAACCGTACAACAATGTTCTGTGATCACTCTGTCATGTAAACATTTCTCTATTTTTAGAAACTGTTAAGTATAATTAGACCACTTGTTTCAACTGCAATCATAAATCAGTCACTCAATTACTGAACAATTATAATACATCACATGATTAACTATCATAATTATTTCAGCAGTTGCACCAGAGACAAATGAGCCTGAATACATTATACAAAACGAGGTGAAACATTTTCAAAACATCAGGTGGTTTGGGCTGGACATTATCACGGGTCCACAAATTCTACCTGCCCTAAAAAGGACTAAATGAAGATGGATCCATCTGTAGAAGAAATAAACGTAGACCCAACCCTGACTGGACACAACAGCAACTGGACCTGAGCTTAAATTGACCCCAAGAAAAGGACCCAGTTCACACCCATAAACCCATTTATATATATATATATATTTTTTTTTTTTTTCACAGCAGAAGTGGATTAATACTTAATATTTGCGTAAACCACTGCGGAGAACTTGTGTCGTATCTGACTTCAAACCATTGTTGGGACAACTTCTTGTTACAAACTGTATAGCTGGTGCTATTCAACATGTTAAAATATCCACTTCTGTATTTCAGGAGTCAGTGTCTTCTCGAATACTGGCAATTTTTTTTTTTCTGTGGCAGCAGTGCACATGGAAAAAGAGCTCTCCTATGTGCAGTGACTTAAACTGGGGCTAGGTTACAACGGAAAAACACAGACGTGTCAGCAAACTCACTCATTCACTATATGTTACTTTTCTTGGGTCAAAGTCAAATCTTATATTTGCAATTAGAAAGTTTTGAAAAACACTTGTGTCACTAACTAAACCAACAGTAAAAAACATGTCTGTGTCGTTTATGGTCTAAAATCACTCAAGTGTCCTTGTGTGCTGACCCAGCGAGAGCCTCGATGTTTGTGACTGCAGCCCTCCCTCTGTGACAGGGCATTGAGTTTTTGGGGTGATCCTGGCTGGTTTTATTTACACATTGAGCAACGCACCCCTCCTGTTACTCCTTTCAGGGGGGACAAGCTTTTCATGGGACTAATTGGAGTGTGTAAGCCATCACAGCTGAAGTGCTCCCGCAGGGCCTCTCTTTCTCTTTTTCTCTTTTCTTGCCTTCTCCCCTCCTCCAACACCCAGGCTTTTATTATCATTTGCCATATCGAGTAAACAACCTGTTAGTGTAAATTAGGGTCCGGTGAGTGATGAAGCGACACATCCAACCCCTCCTGCCTCCTCTGCCTCTGCTTTCCCCTCTCTCCCTTGCCATCACACTCTTTCCATCCCTTTGAGCTCTTTCCTCTTTTGTGCCCCCACCCTCTGTTCTGCCTTGTTTGGCACGCAGCCTTTTCAAAGTGGTAGTGATGGTGGCGGTGTGTGTGTGTGGATGCAGGGGGTCTGAAATGAAGATTGAAGCGGACAAAAAAGCCCTGGTACAACCTTGAGGTGGAAATTAATAATGATAAAAATAATTACTGCCCCACTCCCCTCGCCCACGCCTCCCCGACCTAGTTTTCATAATGGAGAACGATAGCCCCCAGTCGCACACTATATGTGTGTGTGTTTAAGTGTGTATTTGTGTGTGTGTGTGTGTGTGTGTGTGTCTGCACATAGGGGAAGGGGCTGCAGAATGGCCTTGGTGTAGTAGGGATGGATGTAGGACAGGACCTACATGAAGAAAACACAGAGGCCATCAGGTACAGGGATATGTGTTGCTGTTAATAAAGACTGCTACAGGTAAAACAGATGGCTCTCCTGGCACACACTGCTTCGCTCTCTTTCTTCCTCTAGTGCATCAGACACACTTATGCTGGTGTTCATTCTGGCTTAGAGTGCTAGGATCTTGCTCACCGTGTTATGGTTCCTTATTTTGGGCAAATGTATTTGTGTGTGTGTGAGTGTGTGTGTGTGTGTTTGAGCACTGTGAGCACGTGTATTCAGCAGGGGTGTGTGGAACAGACGGTGAACACTGTGCTGTGACCGATCTCTGCTAGCAGCTCCGGTCAGAAAAAGCTGCAGAAGGTCACACACAAACACACATATTTGCACGCACACACACACACACACACACACACACACACACACATATTGATGAACTTCGGCACAATTACCTTCTTTGGTGACCTATAGATAGCAATTTTTATTTTGCCATTGTAAGACCTGATGATAATCTAATTCCACGTTATGGCCCTGTTCAGATATAGGGCTCTAGTTGGAGGGTGGTAGCATTAAATGCTATTAGTAGTGCTACTGTTGAAGGCCATGTTCAAACAAAAATATCCATGGGTAGAAAAAAAACGCTGGGCTACAGGGTATTCTACCTGAAATATGGGCTTGCACATATTCAGTTGGCCGGTGCTATCTGACTGTGGACTGCACTGTGGCAAAAACTGAGACAGGATCAGCTTTTTGCCAGACAACCCTGAGTTTTTTGCTCGAGTCATATGTGTCTGCAAACCCGTTGTTCACTGAGTCCAATTCAGTGGTCTCAGTGAAATGAATGAAGACACAGTGCTTTTGTCTAAATAACTGGTGCTAATTAAAAATAATGATCTGTGTGGGTTGTCAGTGTACCAGCCATGTAAACTATCCTGTAGTTATTGTTTATTTGTGTTACATTGTCCATCCAGGATATAAACATGTTTTTATATAAACTAAAAGGACAAGCTACACTTGATGAACTTTATAGTTTGCTGGTTCAGTTGGTGTGTTAAAGGCAAACATTACACTGGTCACATGTTATTGAAAAGTCAGATTTCAAACATTTTCCAGTGAACCGGTTTACTTTGTTTCCTGGGCAAGGCCTGCTCTCCATTCTGACCTGTCGATGCTTTACCAAAACCTCTTTGAGGTCAAAAAAAGTCTCCAAGTCTCCAAGACTCAAAAAAGGTCAAAAAAAGAGGTAAAAAAAAGTCTCCAAGTCTCCAAGACTCCTTTTCCTTTTGCAACCTCAGAAGAGTCAGTCCTTCTGGCCTGCTGATACCTTTCTGCTGATTCAGGAGGTCCTTGGGCTATCCAAGCCTGAAAAGCCTTTTTCTTCGTCCACTGCTGATGCTCCCCAGCAGGTTCTTCAGTTGCCACTGGCACTGAAGACCCTCTGGCCATCGCTCTGAGTAGCCTTTATAGTAATGGAAGCTTTGAGCGCGGCCTGTTCAGATTACATGTTCCCAACATCCCTGTGGGAAAAATCCCCCCAGGACTCCCACGCCAAACTCCAACAGAGTGGTGCTCAGCAAGGAGCTAAGGCTGAACAGTTAGCTGTTATCAGTAGAGAACTGCTGACCTCAAGTCAGGACATTGTCGGACAGCAGAAGGAACACTAACAAACTCCTGTATGACAAACCCTCTGTGGACTGTGGACTTTGGGAAAACTTTGCCCATCTCTCTGGCAAAGGCCACTGAGGTGGTTAAAGAGCTCCACAGTGGCAACGGGCCAGTGGTAGGGGAGGATGGCCCTGAAATGTTGAAACATTGCTGGACTGTTTTTGGTGTCTCGCCTCTTCAATGTTGCATGGAGGACAGTGCCAATGACTGGCAGAAAGAGATTATGGTTTCCACATTGGTGGCTCTGATTATTGGTGTGTCACAATGCTCAGCCTGACCTTTTTCCATTCACCTGTTTTTATTCACATTTTCAATTTGTGCATAAAAAAAGTGTAAATACAGAAAATTCGAAAAAAGAAACCCTCAAAATATCGCAAAAAAGTTTTTACGCTTGGCTGTGGTTGACAAGTTGGTGTACTGATAGAAGCAAGTTCAACAAAGTGCAATGGAAACAGACTTAGCGAATATATCATGACGTACATGAAGCGTGTGACAAGCGTGTGACAATAAAAATGACGGTAGACAAAAACATCAGTTCTGTGTGGAGCGATGAGGAGAATTAATACATGAAACAAACATAAATGCCATATTTCCATCATGTTTTCTACATTTTTCCCCCCATTTGAGGTTTGACTGGCGCTCTTTTAATTACTTATCCTGTTGTGCCCCTCTTTTTCTGCAATGGTATAATGGTATAATATAACCTGACTGGTGAATTAGCGCCACCTACTGATTATCTAAGTGACTCATAATATTTGTAACAGTAGTGGACGGAACACGCATAAATTCACATTTTCTTTTGCTAATTTTCTGAAAATTCGGTTAACATGTTTGCTATATTTGGATGGAAACCTGGCTAATGAGTTCTCATATGGTATATCATGGGGACTATCTTATTATTTGATTTATTTTGTAGCCTGTCTGCTAGCTTTAGTGCATTTTGTTTTACAACTCTGTGCTCCCTATCTGGAGGTTAGATATTTGAGAGATTTGTTTTCCACTTGGCTAGCAGGTGTAATGTTTGGTGGAATATTCATAAGACAACCACATCTGGATTGTCACATCCGGCTGTAGGTACCTCACTTTGGGTTTGCACTTCAAAAACCCAAAGATTGTGATTTTCATATAAGTGACATCATCTGGAAGGTAGATCAGCTTACTTGTGCTGAGATGCCATTTCTCAAAAACATATCTTGAGGCAATGTGGCTTTTATTGGACCCAAAAGGAGCTTCTTGTTCACTTGTTATTAAAAAGCATAAGTTTAATGCTGGGCTCAAGGCTGCAGCTACAGTATGGCAACATTTACAGACAGGAATGCTATCGAAGCTGCACATACTGTAAGGACTTAAGCTCTTTAAGGAGTCTCACTGGTGAGTAAATGCAGTTAGATTAATTAAACATGCTTAATTAAGGCAATAAGGAGGTGGAGGGTGGCTGTGGACTGGTTGAGAGGAACTGAGATAACTTCTGACCTCACTCTCCAGTCTCAGCAGAATGGCCCACCTAGTTGACCTCGTAAAGCAACTGGGAAGGAGACACACTGTTTCTAAAAAAGTTTCTTCCTTCAGTTTTACCATACACTGTTTCTTACTGTACTTTCTTTTCCATTGTTGTTCTCACAGTGCTGTAGTGCACACACATGACATTGTCTTAAATTGGCATACTAAAACAAACATTACAACACACCTGGTCCTCGTGAAGCCGCTGTCACGCTTTCCACATCACTTTATTTAGCCTTCGGATGTTGTATTGTCCCATGGGCAACAGGAGCAGCAGGGGTCTCTTCACAGTATTACCGTGGACTCATTGCTTTGTCTTTTGAGCAACTGTGTTGACTTAGTTCTTTAAGGTTTTTAAGGTTTTGGGAGAGAGCTGTTGCTGTATGTAATATCCATGGATGAAAAAAGCAAAAAACTGAAGAACTAAAATAAAACACATGATCTCATCAGGCATAAAGTGTACTCAGTGGAGAATGAATTGTGAAAGACTGTAAATATGATGATGAGAGCACTGAGCAGGCATTTAAGGAAGAAAGAGGTTTCAGACCTGACAAAATAGAGCGTGTTAAGCTCAATTTTTCTTCAAAATCAGACTGTAAGTAACTGTATTTGAAGCATTTTTAGGCTGTGTAGTTTTGTCTCACTTTTATGACAGATCTGACAGTTATTTGTAAGCTACTATAATATAGATCAGACTGGCCACCTTAATAAAAAAATCCACAAAGTGAGTGAAGCTCCTCTTTAAAGTTTCATAATAGCCAGCCTTTTTGGATGTCTGGCCTGTTATGTGGATAAACACGCTGACCGGAGCTGGTCAAGGGACAGCAGCTGGCCTGGCAGGTGAATTACTTCACTTGAGCAAAATATAAATCTTTCTTAATACCAAAGCAGAGAGAAACAAGAAATAGGCAGAGATACAGTATATAGTACATGTGCATTTTGCTTCTGTGTATATCTGCATGTGTCCATGAATGTGCATATGGACATGTGTGGAGGGACGGCTGTGTGTGTGTGTGTGTGTGTGTGTGTGTGCGTGCGTGTGTGTGTGTGAGCAAGAGAGTGATCCAGGGTTTAGACTGTGAAAGCATCTGGCCATGCCGGCCTGGCTGTGTGCTCCTGCTGTGGGTCAGTCAGGCTGTTTGGACATGAAGCGCCTGTGAGTGTGTGTGCAGCTTGCTGGCTTGGGAGTGTTTATGTCTGTAATAGGCACTTAACCACACAAACCCAGCAGGCAGCTAAAGAGAAACGCCAGAGGAGACGCTCAGTGGTGTTAACAGCAAGTTCTTTAAGTTCCCCCCTTCACTGTGATAGTTTGTTTTATGTGGGAAAGAATATTCGAGGGGGGGCATAGTGTATCACTTACACACAGAACAGGATATGGATGAGCAGAGAGAGAGAGACATGCGTGGCTGAGAAGTGTGAGGGGTGCAGATTCGTGTTGTTTGTATTTATTCCCAGATGAAAAAAAAGGAGAGTGAGGTGGGGGGTGTGGGTACAGGGTGTTAGAAAAATACTTATCCATCATTTGGTGAGCTGGAGCAGAGACTGGTGGGGGAGAGAAAGCAGCATTATGGCTGGTGTCTGCACCGTAGTGGTGGGTTAATCTAGAGCAGAGGGGCGGCGCACGCTGCTCTGACAGGGAGAAAAAAGTTGGAGAATCCTGTGGAAAAGGAGATTCTGATGGAAAACCCATGAAAAAAAAGCAACAGCAGAGAAGAAGAAAAACAAATTTGAGCGCTGCTGAGGACGAGAGGAGAGACAGAGAGGTAAAGGGTTGGAAAAAGAGGGAGATCGGAAGAGGGGAGGGGGACTAAGTGGGAGAGCAGCAGAGAGACACAAGGAAGGAGAGGGAGGTGAAGAGAGCGGAAGAGGGAGGGAGAAAGGAGGTGTGATAGTGGGTGGGAGAGGAGGAGACAGTCTGGTGGATGGGCAGAAAGACAAAGGAAAGAGAGGAGAGTGAAAGGGATATGTCAGTGGGCTGGTTAGGGATGAAGAAACTAACAAATGCATAGAGATAAGACAGCCAAGGTCTCAGGAGAGGAATACAAGAGTGCAATGTGGAGTAACACAGTGGTTTAGTGAGAGGTAAAGAGAAGGAGAGAAGAGAGGGGGGAGGAAGAGATTAAGGAAAAAAGCAGAGTGATAGACTGTCAGAGAACAGGGAGGAGAGAAGAGCTGGATGAGAGAGAGGAGGGAGGCCGTCTCGTAGAGCGCATACAGCACGCGTGGAGCTGGTGTTAGAGCGAAAGAGAGACAGAGAGAGGGAGGGAGGGAGGGTGGGAGGAGAGAGGGAAACAGAGGGAGGGGGTGAGGTATTTAAACGCCGGAGCAGGACAGCACAGGCGAAGCTCTGAACTCCCCGAGAGTGAAGGTAGGACAGGGAGAGGAAGCAGAAGAACCAGAGCTCTACAGTTTTCCTGACGGCCAAGCCCACACACTCACACACATAAATATTGCACATACAAACACGCACAGACGCACACACTCTCACGCACGCACTTTTGGACTTTGGACTCATCTGTGGACTCCAAAAGCTGTCCTCTGGAACTCTACCTGTGCCTTCCTCGCTCCCACTCATCACTCTCCTCACCTCTTCACACACCACCACTCCCTCAGTCCCTCGCTTGGTGAGGGCAGATGGCCATGGCGCGGGCCTCTCTCGGGGGTGCCTTAGGCTGTGCCCTGCTGGCCCTAGTCTTGGGGAGCAGCAGCATGGATTTCGGGGCACCCCCTGCGAGCTTCTACCCCCGTTTCAACCCCTTCTTCTTCCTGTGCACCCACCACGGAGAGCTGGAGGGAGCCGGGGTGGCAGAAGGTGGGGGAGAGGTGCTACTCACCCTCCAAATTACGGGCAACCCCACCACCTACACCCCTGGACAGGAGTACCAAGGTGAGCACACCCCCTACGGTGTCCACTTTTTTTTTTTTTTTTGCTGCATGTTGAGGAGAATGGGATCTATTGTTTTAGCAATTTGTTCATATCAGTATTGAATCAAAATGAAAAGTGTTTAATTTATCTGATTGTCAATTTAATTTTGGATTATTATAGATTAGTTTTCTCTTGTAAAAGAATTGTGAAATTGTAGAGGTTTCCTTGCAGAATACACACTGCTGAATTGTGCTAAAATATTATGCATGAGGTACATTTTACATTAAAGATGTAAAAAAACAACTTCATGATCAAGAATTCAACACACACGTGTACAGTCAATACATTTTCTTGCAGGTGTTTTGCTTCACACATTAGGAAACTGCTGTAGTGTGTGCAGTTTGTGTGGGGTGGTTGTTGATGGAAACCAGCATTTATGTAACTGTAATAAGTAGTGATGCTGAGTGGGACTCCTGTTCAGTGCCGTGAGCAGCTTTGGTGTTTTACTGAGCTGTGATCCTGATGCTCCATGTGTAGGTGGCTTCTCCGCAGGACTAACAGTGAGATCCCTCCAACTGAATGAGAGAGAGAGTGCAGAAACTGCGAGTGCGAATGGACAAATGGAGCATCATAGAAAGAGATGCTCTTGCTGATAGAAATAAAGATTTAGAAATCAGTAAACCATGCGTAGAGTGTAAGAGGAGACAAAGATGAATGTCCACTTTCCCACACTGATGTACTGGCACCTGGTCCTGGAAAAAAGATCCCCTCTGACCTCCCAAACTGTGTCATCATTGCTCAGTCACTCACTCTCGCCACTCACTTAACACTGGGGACAGTGACCTGCACAGGCCACCGCAGACCGACTAGGGTCACATTCCCATGCAGCTACCCTCTTTTCTATGAGTTGGATGTATACACATGTATATGTATATTACTGATTATATCTAACTTCCTAAATATACACGTTTTGTGTACATTTCCCGTATCTTTTCCTAACCCTGTCTTTGTTGTATTTCACCTAATTTGATATGACAAACAATGGATTTGTTACTGTTCTTGCGCTGTTAACAACTGCATTCCATTATCATGGCAAATAAACCTCTTGATTTCAAAAAGGATATGTGCAGCGGAGTTTGTGTAATTGTATACTGAAAGAAAAGGATATGAGAAGGCCAGGAAAACAGAGCAGGAAAGAAGAGGAGTCTGGAAGAAGCAGTATTATCCTCTGTCTGAAAATAACAGCCCGGATCAACCCTTCAGTCAAGCACCTTTTAACTGGGTCCGGGCTTGTAGGGAGAGCGGGTGGGGAGAGATTTGAATAACTAGCTGGTGGATGGGAGGGATAGAGCGCACAGAGAGGTTTAAATAATTAGCATTAGAAATGTGCTGGACTGGGAGGAGGGAGAGATTTAAATAGGGCCACGGCTGGGATCGGATGGAGTAGGGGGAGATTTAAATGACGATGAGAGGATTGAGCAGATAAGATACCAGCAGCGGGGCTTGCACGGAAAAATGACATGGTTCCAAGCTGCTCACTTTTTTTCTCCCTTGTCCCATGTTTTGGCACATGATGGCAGCTCATTGTTAAATTTCTGCGATTTCGACTGAGTTTGCATGGGGAAGGAAGAATAAATGGCAAGTGAGCAAGTGCAACGTGGCTGGCTGCTTGCTTAGCTGTGCAATCAGGAGCAATCCCAGCCTCTGTCTCTCTTTTCCACCTCTCTCATCTTCGCAAACCTTTATGGTTACATCCCTACATGTTCTTACCGCAGTCACTGCCAGGTTCATTGTGGAAGGAATTGGGTGGTTTGAGGGCTACATATACAGGTGTTGGATTGAGAGCGGACATGTATCAGCCTGCTCTGCTGAAAGCAGAATGAGAGAAAAAGATGGGAAGGGAAAAACAGTAAATCACATCTTCTGGTGATGTGAAGGAAAGGGCAAGGGAAGTGTTTTTGCCATTTTTTTGGTCAATGTTCTGCGAATGAGCTTTTGTATTTCAACATGCTTCTTTTATTTGGTTTGATCTCTATAGTTTTTTCTCATTGCTTTTTATGTGCTCTCTGGGCTTTAGTTTTGGATTACATTTGGTTTAATCTTCTAAAAGCAACGTGTGATCTAACCACTGAAAGAGCTGCATGTGGAAATGGTGGGCGGAAGGCATTAGAGATGCTGGCCATGTGGTTGTTGAAGTGCTGTAGAAAAGAAAACAGAAGAAAGAGCGCAAAAGAGAGAGGTTGTTAGTGGAGGGAAGGAAAGTTAGAAAAAGAAAAGAGACAGATGACCCCTTATAAAACAGGAGGTGAGGGTCTCAAAGAACCACCTCAGTATTCGGTGTTGAGCAAGGGGAAGACTCTGTGTGGCCGATTTGTCGTACAGTAATTGGGTTTCTGACCTGACCTCACTGCCTCTCGCTTCTCTGTTGCTTTTGAGTGATAAGACCATGTGTGGGCAGCGTACTCTGTGTGTGTGTGTGTGTTGTAGACGAGATTACTGTTTTTAGCTATCAGAATGAAATGAAGAAGAGAGGTTGCGTTCCTCTCTGTGTGAGATGTTTGAGAGGGTGGGTGTATTGGCAGGGTCATAGTGGACAAAATGGAAACAGAAATACTGTAGAGACACTCTGAACTGCTGGGAAACAGAACGAGGAGAAATGAAAGGATTTGCAAAGATTTGTGTGCTTGCATTCAGACTCTAGGGTCAATCCTTGTACCAGACAAATGGAGACCAAGTGTCACTCACACACACATTCACACACTGCCCACATACAGCCTTATCTTTCAGAAGAGAGAGAGAGAAGCAAAAAGAATAAGGTCACACTGGGATTTGAGCCTGTCCTCTAAATAATCAAACGACCCTTTTGAACCACTTTTGCTAGACTCAGGAAGCAGTTCTTTATTTCAGTAATGTCAAGCATTTTATTTTTTAATTTTGTGTCTGACCTCTGTTAACACTGCTGTGGGAATGCGAGATGTTCTCCATACAGCAACCGCGTGTTTATAGGAAGCAACATCAGAATACAAAACCCAGAGCCCCGTTTCTAAACACAGTCAATCGGAGAGTGCTGTTTTTCATTCTTGTTGTTTCTTGTCCCTCTGCTTTGGAAACATCGCATGTTCATTTTCACATTATGAACAACAGTGTTCACTAAGGGATGGTGACACAGCAGCGGGAGAACAGGAAGAGATAAATTCCTCCAAACAGACTGTTTTAGTATCAGAAAACATGGCCTTTCCAGTAAAGCACATTGGATTCAAATCATGAGTAGAGGGGACATCATTCTACTGTGTTATGCAGTATGATTAGAAAGCACAGTGGAAAAGATTGGTGAGGGAATTAAATGGCAGTGTGGTGTCCTCTGCAAGTCAGTGGAGAATAGCCGGAAAAATGGAGGTGCATGAGCAGAAATGGGGCCAGTGAGATTGATTGAGTGCCTTTGTGTGTTGAGGAATTTGTACGATTTTTTCTGTTGATTTCATCCTAGTTTGTAATGATTGTGTTTATGCTGCCAGCGATTTCAAGCACACTGCATGTTTGTTTGTATAGAACACAGTGTTATGTCTGGTGTCAATTAGTCTGCCAATTTTATGTTTATGGTATTTAAAAAGCTTAAGTGAGTGCTTGTATTCACAGTATGTGTATTTGCATATTGTGTAGAGTTTTTGTGTGTGTTTCTATATGCCGGGTTACTGATGTCAGTGTAAAGCACTGAATGAGCCACTCACACAAGCCCCTGCTGAGGCATGCAGGTTCAGGTAGGCAGCATGGCTCTCCCTCTCACTATATTCATTGTTCCTACACGCTATTGAAAACCAAACAATATTCAATGGGATTCAGCAGTGTGTCTCTACCACAGTGCCACAATAGAAAAACAGGAGGAGAAACAGTGGTGCGAGGGAAAGTGACAGAGGGTAAAACAAGAGAGCTGCCTGCAGAACTAGTTGACAGTACAGGCTGAAATGACCATTGCTAATCTGTCAATGGTCTCTACAGAAGTCCCTGTCCCATGGACCTTTTCATGTGCAAATGATTGAAGAGGCCCAAGACACAATCAACATTTCAAGGAGATTTGGACGTTGCCACTAAATGACATTCTTAATGGGAACTTGGAGATAAATTCATCCCCACAAAATGCCATCAGCTCTTCTCATGATAACCTATCAGATTAGACATTGTGAATTACTTCAGCAGCTCCCCTGCCAACCACCAGAAACAACTCAATGTGCCTTGCAATGGGAAAGAGGCCATTATCTATCTGCAAAGTTGATTACTTGTCGTGGTTGGGGGAGTTTTTTCTATGAGTGTGCTGTTGGCTGTAGAACAACAAGTCAGTCATGTTGAAGTGAAGGTCACAGACACAAGGCCCCGGTGAGGCTCTAGAAAAGCAGATATTGTCTTACCATATACCAGGTCATACCGTATCAGTAAAGCCACAGCGAGACATCATGGAAACACAGGGCCCATCTCAGTCGTCTTTGTCTTGAGATTGAATGCCAAAATGGCATCAATCTGCTGTGACTTCAGCAGCCCGTCGGATGTCATCATCGCCTTCTGCAGCACTTAACCTCTGAGGGGTCCGTTAAGGGTCTGCTTTCTGACCTCTGACCACTTCTTGTCAGTGCTGCATTGCTTGGAGCTCTGTTCCTACGGAGTGATTAGATTTGGCTGGTGTCCCTACTCTTCCTGTCCACCAGTCTAGTGCTCCTTATGTCTCTGTTCACCTTAACTGTAGCATTTTATATTTATCTATTTAAAAGACCAGGAAAACTCTAAGTATTTCTTACGGTGCAGCAAGCATTGGTCAGTGAACCATCAAAACTGGCCTAGTTTTCATGCAGACATCCAGTTTAGAGGAAAAGGGACACTGAAAAAGGAGGTAAGAGTAAGGAAAGCGTAGAAGGGGTAGGGGCTAATGGTTTAATCGGGCTCTCTTGTGAACAAGCAAAAAGCAACATGCAGATAGCACTAGCACTTTCAAGTGGTCCAAACCCGTGCATTCATTAGCTTCCCAGCTCTTCAGCCTCTCTGCCTCCTGCTGCTTTGTCTGAATAGGTCACTTCAATGAGTAGAGAGAAGTGTGTCAAGTGTATTACTGTTTGTATGGGCTTGCTGGGTGTGTTTTGGTGTTCTGTCTTTGTGGACATTGAATGATGAACCATTTAAAGAGCATTGTATTCACTGAGATGCCAGTTTCCTTTATATGAAGGAGCAGATGGGCGAGAAATGAGAATGGATATTCATTGGGAATCTTTCCTTTGTCACACATGCACGCTTGGCCATGCACACAGCACTCAGCTCTTAGTGGGTGATCCATCATGACATAGAGACAGGTCAGATGTTCCGCTGGCTAAACACAAATGTCCTGATCAGCAGGCTATTACAATTCTTTGTGTCGATGTTACAACAGGATATGACATGATAACATGAACAGGAGGTTGCTATTTTCCTCCTGTCAGGTACTAAATGGCTGTGTCAAGTTGTTTTCACAGGAACATGCTCTAGCTATTATAACATACTGTTCAAACCTACGACAATGTAATGATGCTACAAAAAACTTGCAGTTTGCTACTTGCAACATTTGCTCTGACTCCACCTTTGTATTGTCTCATAAAGAGGCAGTGAGCTGCAGCAGTTCTGCAGAAATTGAAGCCGTGATAGTTGAGATGGCCCAGATGCCACCTATATGCAACATTTCTGGAAAATTGATTTACTGCATCAGAGCACGGAGAATTGCCTCAGATAACAGTGACATTGTTAGCCTTTGCCAGACTGGTGCCAGAATGATGCCAGCACGGTGCCAGGTGTGGTAGAGAGAGCTAAAAATGAAGGCAGTGAGTGGATCCCTGCCAGGCAGAGGTGTGTGCCTGCACCAGTCTTATCTGGGCAAGCGGCAAGGAGCTCTTACATTTTTTATTTTCAATTTCCTCAACGGATTCATTTTCCAGCCAAAACAAGAAAGCTCTTAACAAGCAAATGTGAGTTGTGTTTTCAGTAACTTTCATGAGTGGGCAGACGAGTGGGCGTAAGTATTTTCAGGATGTTGGAGTGTGTGCTTGCCTTTTGGGGGTTTGCCTGATTTGAAGTACCTCTGTGTTGATAATACAAGCTGGGGTGTGCAGATGCTAGGCTCCTGCTGTCCTAGCATGTACTTGCTTGCTGTGTTTCCCTTGTGTCCCTTTCTGACGTCTTTAAATTTTCGACAGCAGATGCAGCAACAGAGATTCCACTCCTGGCACAACTTTAGCAACATGTAAACTGCCCAAAATATGATGACATTATGAGTTTTTCCACGCCTGAAGCACAAAGCATTTGGTAGCATTCTTGTTGGTTACTTACACACATTCCTGTTGTTGCCGAAGATAAAGTTTGACAAGGAATGCTGTATTCCAGTCATTGTATATATATATCAGTCCCTATGGTAAACCATAGTGAGAAACAGAACACCAGCTCACAGAGCCCACACAACATACGCTAGACCCTGAGGGTGAGGATGAATCTCAGCCACACTGTATTTACTGCCTAAGTTTTCCAATAGAAAACACAAGGGACGCACCCTTCTACAGTCTATTTTAATTATTTTTTATTGGCACATTAGTTTCCCCCTTTTCCACTTCCTCTTTGATGTTTACTTTCAACTTACAGACAGGTTGTAAACATAATTACAGAGTGTTGTTTTTTTTTTCGTCTCAGAAAGCCCAAATACCAGGTCTGCATTAAGAGCTCCGTGTGTCTATGCAAACTCATGCTAATGTCCCCATCCCAATCTACCTCATAACAATGGACCAGTGTTCATTCTCCTTAAGGAGTACCAAGTGGCTCTAAGCCGGATTTTGAGAAGTGATGGATCCTTTTTAAACCTTTCTTCCCTCCTCCCCATCCTTCGCGCTGGACGTGTTGTTCTCATGGGGTGGTTTCCCAGCCGCTGTTGATTAGCATGTCAGCTTTGCCGATGGCCTCTTCCTTTTAGAGAATGGAGCTCCTGTTGGAGGATTGTGTACCTCCTCCTCCTTCTTCTCCTCCTCTTGCTCTGGATCCTCCTCCTGGCGGCTTCATTGAGAGAGCTGTAATCCCTGCTTGGGGGGCAGTGTGTCGTCTGTGCTGATAGCATTCAGAGGGCCTTGTAGCGCTCCAATGGACCCACTACAGAGGAGGCGGCATGGTGCAACTGGCTGGGTGCTGGGCACATGGCGCGTGGCACAGGCGGATTAGCCCCAGCTCTACCCCCCATTCAGCGCCAGCCTCCTTCAAACAACCAGGCCCACTCTGCCCACAGAGACACAGCAGGCTGGCAGAGGCAGATTACACGTCCGCGCACATGCACAACCTCACACATACTCCAGCCGAAAGTGACAGCACGGGTGAGGGGGTTAGTGTTTACAGAGCCCCTGAAAATACTTGATTCCCCTAATACTCTGTTGTGAAATCCCACATATCAAACCTCATACCTCCAACCCCCACAGGTCTATGTGTCATCAGTGAGCTCTGACTCAGGATTAGAACATCCCAGTAGACCACAATAAACATTTATCTTGCTTTTAGGGTTTATCGGGAAAATTTCTTAAAGGCAAGCTTACCTTTGCCTTTCATATGTCATCAATAATATTTGTGCAGTTTAGTCAATGATCATTGAAAAAGAACTCTTCAAAATCAGTCCTCATAGATAACAGGCCTTATTAATGAATCAATTTGTTTTAGATAAAAAAATATCTCTTTCTACCAAGGAGTACCCAGAGGAGCAGCATGTCTTACACCTCAGTGGATCAGGTGTTTGATTGTGTCTTGCTTGTCAGGGAGTCTGTGATTGGCAACTGAAATTCAGAACGATGAACAAAAAGAAGAAGCAAAAGAAGTGAGACCTTCCTGCCTCACTGTACTCTAGGGAGACTGACTGTATACATCCAATGTAAAGGACAGTGTTCCTCTCTCTTTGACTGATTTCTGTCCCCAGCTTCATCTTTTCTTCAGAAATTAACGTGGAGCTGGGAACATGTGTCTCTCACCTGGCGCTCAGCGCTCACTTTCACAGGGACCAAGAATATGAAATGAGACCAGCTCTTAATCACACCTCAGCATTTACCTCAGCCCCCTCTGGAGATGGCAGTCATGCCGGTGGCAATAAATAAACAGTCATGTTAATTCAGTGCATCCTTTTTGATCTCTCTGTGAAATTGCTAGGATACAGTGTATTAGATAAGTCACATAGGAAGGAGAGTAAATATCAGGAAAATACTCAAACTTTTGTTTAGATGAAGGTGCTGGGGGGTTACAGTGGGAGCAGATGTGACTCAGAAGTACCAAAAAGTAATTATGAAATCCTAAATACAGGGAAATATGTGGCCTGTTGCAGGTGACTGTGTACTTGGGGCTGTGAATGAGGTCTGGCCAAAGTTAAAACAAGTGGACTACAACACCACATGTGATCAAATTTATGCAGCAACTTTTGGTTACAAACACACCAAATACAAATATGGCCAGCTTATCACAGACTACTTCGTCTGAACATAAACATCACAATGTCTTTGTCAGTGACTCAACACATTTGTTTATGTGCACACGTCACTATATCTTGACAGCAGAGGAGACAGAGTGATAGAGTCATTGAGTGATCCTGCTATCAAGTGAAAGCAGAGGTCTGAGGTAGAGGTTAAGGTAGAAAAGAGGTGGGGATGAGTGAGGGGAGATGGAGGGTGCGTGACAGTGTTAATTACAGCAATGAGTGCATTCTTAACAAGCTGAGCCAGTGTGATTAAGACTGGATGTCAAGGGAAACACTCCCCATTGATCCACTGCCAGTAGAGACCATCTAGTCTTTCATTACCGCAACCAGCTTGTTAATTAGAAATCAATCTTTCCCCTCTGTTCTATGTAGCCACCCCTCCACACCACTGTGCCACTCTCCTTCCACCCAAACATTCATACCCAAAAGCTATGGAGACCCGTCAGACTTTGACTAATGTCAGTACTTTTTCACTTAGTTGGCCATAATCTGTAATTTTCACGCCAAGAAAGAGCAGGGAGCGGAGAGCAAAATGGTGAGGCACAATATCCTGCCTTCCTTTCCAGCTCCCAGGACGTCTTTCAGTCCTTAAAAGAATTTGCCAAACTTTGGATTGCATTAAGATTGAGTACTGAATTCAAATTTACTAGCTGAATAACAGTTATCATGTTGTCTGTCAACTACATCTGTGTGCAATTGTGTATTGGTATTGTTAGGATCAATAAGAGACCTGTAGATATTTTCTGTAGGTAACTAAATGAGACCAATGGCATGGTCTGTGAATCATTTATCTTTAAAGGAGACCCATTTTACATCAGTTGAATTGTTTTGAATCCATAACTAATCATTAGGATAAGTTGATCTATTGACACATGATATGATTATGTAATGTATTACTCTTCTGAATGGAAGAAGCAACTTCTCTAAAAAAAAAAACAAAAGAAAACAACCAACAAAAAACCTTTAATGTTCTACATTGTACCTAATTTTGTTTTTTATGATGAGTCACATTATAGTATACAGTATACAAATGCTGTAATGATGAAAATATTGTGTAAGCATGACGGAGAGGGGAAAGTGAGTGTGGATGAGATGCTGAAAAGGACTCACAGAGCGGGGATGTAAAGTGAATCTCTGTGTAAAGTGACAGTTCCATTATTCATATTAGAGCTATTATATCTGTGATAGCGGGAACATGGTTGGGATTGCTGTCAGCCTGGAATACTGCAGGCCGCTTGAGTCTGAGGTTGTGCTGGGAGCTCTCTGCGTGTATGGGCTCTCATGTGCACATATGCATGCATGTGCATACAGTAGTAGGTGCTAACAGGCAGTGCAGCTGTCTGTTTTTGCAAAAGGGAGATGTGTCCAGATGTTTCTGGGCAGTAGGCATTCAAAACTAGGCACAGATGGCACTATGTTACAGGTAGATGGACTCATTTCTGGACTAATTATGTGTGTCAGGTTAAAAGCATGCAAAGATACATTTTATTTATAGATGCTAATTTCCATTACTTTGGTGATAACAGAATCCAAACCATACCACTGCCGCTTCATTGTTGTTACTCGTCTGTCAAGTGTGGCCCCTAGAAGCCACAACTGCATTATGTAAGAACTCACAGATTTGTTGAAAATCCATGCACACTGTATGTAAGAAAAGCTGGCTTGTTTTTGGAAGTGAGCACCATGTCTTTTACTTTTCATGAGACTCAAACAGTTCAAAAGTCCAGGTTGATACTCTGATAAAAACTGCAGTTTGAAGTGTTAGCCCACGAGGATGTCTAAGAGGAGGGCAGGTTCACCTGGTGCTAACTTACTTACTTATTCTCTTTCATCTCATAAGCCTTAGTGTGCATGGAATATGCAATGTTGGAAATACAGGGATGGATATTTAGCAAAAAAAACAAAAACAAAGAGACAGCAGGACTGTTCTGTTGCAAATATTGTATTTTCTTAAGTATGAAAATAAAGTATTTACTTTTTAAGGCTATTTTATCTCTGTTGGAAATAATTCAATAGAAGCACTGCGAGTCATTTTAATAAAACATGACTGAGTGGCTCCAAGACATTGACATTTATTAAGTTTGGTCTATTTGTCCCCTTGTATGTGAGGAGAGGTGTATGCTGTATGTCACCAAAAACAGCCCATCTCTTGATTGAACAATGAACAATGATGGACTAGACTCTGATTTTGGTGCTCACTCTCATATCAGATATTGATATGACCTCTAGTGATCAGTTTAGTGCCTGCATTGGCAATTAAGAGGTGTGTTCCTAAATAATAGCACTGCTGTGAGTGGTTGTTCTGCAGTGGTGTCACTGTGAAGAATCATGCTGATCCCCTCTCTGCTTGCCATGTTAAAGAACTGTTCTTTAGTTCACAATTATGTGGGTGTTGAGTCATTTGTTCATAAAAGGGACATGATTTCTGTGGCTAGGTAGGTCAAACTGGACAGAAAGGTTGTCACTTTTGTTGACATGAGCTTCTGTCCCTAAATGTCTGTGCAAAGCCCTGCTCTTCTGTGTCCAAAGTCTCAAGGCCTTGCTTTGACAGATGCCTGTCAAATGGCTCGCTCAGTTGTGCAGCAGTTTAGGGTGGGCTGTTGGGGATTTTGTGAAGTGGGATGTGGGGGGTGGCAGACCAGCTGTGGGAAGGGGATGGAGGTCACTTAGGCTAAGTAGCCTGGTGTCCCTGAGAGGGACATAGCAGGCAGTGAGGTTATATAGGCTGTGGCTGACAGCTTGGCCCTCATTACCTCTTTCCTGTTTCCTATCAGGGCAGCTCCTGATGGAGCAGGTGAGATGGAAAGGGAGTTATGCAACAGTATTGGGCCATGTCCAATGTCTGCGTTTTGTCTGTGTGTGCTTTCACAGCTGGCTTGCTAGTTGGCTTAAACCACTTTTGGGGACAAATTCACCAATGGAATACACACCAGTCAGTGTGTGTTTGTAGGTTTCTGTGCAAGTAGGTTAGCATGTGATGTTTCTTTTTACACATATGATTGTGTTTAGTGGATGTGTTGAGCTTGCAGTGTGTGTTGTGGGCCTCTGCCTTGTGTAAGGAGTTGTGGTTTGGGTTCTACTTTTTGAGGCTGACTGGACTTTTAGTGTTTTCCTACATTCCTTGGATTTTCTCTCAGGAAGGCTAAGCTGTACGCAGTGGCAACTTTCCTCTGTAACCTGCATTAGTTTACATTAAGATTGTTTATATTTCTACTTCATGGTTGTCATGTTAAACACCTTAGCTTTTAATTGTGTGTTAGCATGTTCAGTATGGCTCTGATAAGTAAAGGAAGATGCTTTGCTTGTTAGGGCTGGATGGCTGAAGTCTTTTCTCTGTCTGCAGAACACATGGTGTTGATCATAAGGACAGCTCACTCTCCAGTCCTGGCAGTCACCAAGCGACAGAGGGAAAGAATCATGGTGTTCCTGAACCCTGTTACAATATAACCCTTTACAGCAACCACCAATTATGCATTTTATGATATCCCCTTTATGCTGAATGTTTAGTAAATCTAATGCTTTATAAGATGCCTTTAATGAGTAATTATGCAGGATTCTGTTGCCCGCTGCTTCTGATCTCGGATGTTTTCTTATCCAGTTGTCTTTTGGCCTTACACCTGCAGTGCTTCTTTATCCTTTCTCCTCTCATTAGAACTGTAGCTTATCAAAACCCATTTAGAGTCTCATAGCAGAGACTGGTACTTGAATGGGATCTGTTTCTGTTTGAGGCCTGTGTACAGTGAACCAATTAACAATGTTTAAAGCCCAGAGAGATGGAGGACGAATGGTTACGGCGCTTGCGTGTTCGATTCCATCCAGCAACCTTTGTTGCATGTCATAGCTCTCTCTCTCCCCTGTTTTCTGTCTGCCTCTATCTAATGAAAGGTGAAAAAATCCCCCCAAAAATAATCTTTAAAAGCCCAGAGACATGATTTGCTATCAAAGCCAATCTCAGGTAAAGAGAGCAGCCTTTGAGTTGTCGCAATGTGATGTGCTTCTTCTGAACCTGCAATGTTCAGTTAGAAACTATGAAGAAATGTTCTGTCATAACTCATTTAGTTTTGTTGATTAGTGGATATCCCTTCCCAGTGGGGTTGTGTCTTCCTTATAAGTCAAATGTCAAACTTTTGGCACATCACTAAGAATGAAATGCATATATAGTACATTGTGTGCAGAATAATATGACTTGTGGATTACTTGCAGGTTATATGCAAATAGTGCTACTCCAGAAATCATAACAAAAGAAAATGTCCCTAGAGCATAAAAACTCAATTCTTATTCTCTGGAGACTTAGGAAGATATAAACTGAGGCTTCTTTTTGTGTAGAATAACTTACACACCTGTGCTTGCTCGTGTTCAAGCATGTGACACACAGGCTCATATGAATGTAAACAGACACACGCATACATTGCATCGTATGAGAGCAGCACAATGAAGTGTGATTCTGAAGCAGATTATGTGTGAGGAACAGGATGTTTGTGACAGAACTGCCTCTTCACTCCTGTTTTTCTCCACGGCTGTTGCAGGGTGAAGCCAAGTTAGGCAGGCAGGAAGGCTTCAACTCCCTGTCTCGGTAAACAGAGTAGAACCTCAACAGAGTAAATTGGACCAAGAACAAGAATAGTCTGCACATTATAATCTCTGGCAGTGATCATGAAAGGACCTGTAAACTGGTCCCAAGAGATTAATTGCTTTCATTCAGCCCTTTGCAAAAATGTTGGAGATGTTGTAGTTAAGCAGACCTGTAGAAGCTCTGTGGCTGATAGGTTGTCTGTGATCTAGCGTTTCACAGCAGCAGATGGCAATGCCAGCAGGCCAGGATGGTGCCAGAAGGTTACGCAATGGAATGATGCCTCTAAGACCTGACTGGAACACCACATGACACATATATGTGCAGAAACACACTTCCCACACAATCTTCTGAAACTGTAGAGAGACATTCATACTTAACGAGATTCCGTTTATCTGCATCTTCTTGATCTTGTGGTCAGTTTAAAGGACCAGTCTTTCCCTTCCTTATGGGAGGAAATAGCGGCCTATCCTTCATGGTGTCACGCTCAGGTGACTGACAGTTTGAACCATTTCAGGAAGCTCAGAGTGAAGTGGCACCCCGACACTGGCATGGCCATGGAAACAGATGGAACTATAGCTTCCCCATGGTCTGGCCTCCATTTCCTGGTCCTCTCTGGGGCACGTGTGTCTGCCAGTGGGATATGGGTCAGATGGTCGGCTATCTTTATCCAGATTGTTGCCAGGAAAACCTCCATCCATTTGGAAACAAAAAGGGCGTCCTCCTGGTTCACTTGGAAAAAAATTGGGGATTTCATTGATAATACTTTCTGTTACAGTATCTCTTTTGTAGTGTAAATGACTTGCCTCACTATGTGGCTCGTACTACCTTATGCTGTCAACAGTACAGACATGTTTTCTGTCTGTAGTATAAGTTAGTGCTATCTAATCAAATCTCGTCAGAACCTCATTGTGTAGCCGTGCCTTTCCAGTCTTGAGTACTTTCTAAATGTTTTTCCCGAGACTTGTTTAAGTAAAGTAAAGGTTATGAATGCGGGTGTGGTGAAGGCTGGTGGGTGTGTTTGTGCACAAAGAGCAGAAAGGAGCTGTTCAAACCATGCCAACCACATGAGGACTTCAATGCAAGTGGACTGGGCTGCGACGTAAATCAGGTCTTCTCTCAGAGCTCCCAGACTTCCTGTCCAGCTCCAGCCTAATCCCTTACCATGCTGTTTTTTTAAGAATGAGCTCATGCCACCAAGTGCTGCCAACCACAGTGCCGCCCATGCTTTGCTGCACCTTAAGGAGACATTACTGTTGCTTTTAGGATGACACTGGGCCCTATATTTTATGTCCCTAATATGACTGCTGACCCAGCATACAGTAAGCAGCACTTTTGGTCTTTTCACTATGTAATAGACCTGCTTCTTGTTCAAGGAATCGACCAAAACTATCTTTCAATCATGGCGGTTCCCTCACTGGTTGTACTATAAATAAAGAAAGAAACAACTAGAAAAAAAACAACAGATTCTCTGTCTGCCTCTGGTGCACACCTCTTTGGGACTAGTGTAAAAACCATACTCTAGTATCTTATCAAATGTTAAACATCTATTCACTCACTGTCTTCTTCCAGTACCTTGTTCGTCGCATGTTGAGAATGCTTTTACAGTATTCAGGTTAAGGTAATGCACTCAGGTAATACCAGGAGCTAATGCAATCCTGTTGTTCTTGATGGCCAGGTGGTCAGAAGAAGTTCTAGCTGAAATATCAAGCAAACAAATTCAAACCAAGAGTTGGTGAGACAAAACAAGAACCATACTGTTCTGCACATCCTAGATGGAAAATAGGCTTTCTCATTTACTGGCAATTATTTGTGATCTTATTTTTGCTGAATGGATTGTCACGAAAGATTCATTTTCCATTACTGATTAGTCGTCACTGTGTGTATTCTGTGTGTGTGCTGTGTGAGTCTGCTTGAGCTCTTAGAGACTTGTCAGCAAAGCCAGTATTGTATTTGTGAATGTGTGTTATGTTGCGTTGTGTGGTGTGGTGTGCTGGTACTTTGTGCCTTAACATTACTCCTGGTGGATCCAGAGAGGTGAAGAAAGCCCCAGGCCCATCAATAGTTGAGTAGGAGCACGGTTGTGTGTGTCTGTAATGAGGCATACCACATCGCATCATCAATATTACATGCTGGCTTAGGGCCAAGGGATGTGCTCTGTGGTGTGTTCAAGTATAAAGTATGAGCGTGTGCATGTGGGTGCAAGTGCTATGCATACAGTGTAATGAGTGTTTTGCAAGACCGAAGTTAGGTGCACTTGCAACTGCAGACACCAGACTTGTCCAGGAGCATGTAAAGGTCCTGATGTGGAGTTGAAGTAGGAGGGAGGGATCAAGAGCAAAGGGTGCCTGTAGGTCAGGAGCCAAGGTGCACCTGACTGCTCTCTGGCTCCTCAACATATCATGAACAGCTGCAACCTCCACGTTACTCTGCCACTACCAAACCCATCCCCCAATACTAAGCAATACAAATTGACACAGTAAACTTACTATAATATATTTCCACAAAATTTAAAGTATATTTGTGTGCATTTGTGCATGTGTGCTCTTTTGTAAACCAGAGATCATCATATAGAACACCTTCTTGCAGAGACAGACAGTGCATTTCCTTATTATAAATAGCCTCCTGTTCTTTGAAAAACTATGTAATGCAGTTTTATGCATGTCTTTATCTAAAAATCTCTTTCCACCCTACATGTTTCATTGTAAAGTTATTAGTCTCTTTTAAGAGCTACGGTAGGGAAAGCCTCAAATTCAGTCCAGATGTTTGGATGAACCGTGCTAGCCTAACACCTGGTGTGTTTACACATGAAGAAATCACACACAAGGGTGCACTAGTGCGCACACATGCTCACGCACACACCGAACCTGCTTATGTGTTGGATGAGAGTGTTGGTAATAAAGTTCACCCCCATTCCCGCCTCATGGCTTTTCATCCCCCTCGGCCAAGTGAACAGTATTCAGAAATGAAGTATGGACAAGAATTTTAAAGGCTACCATCAAAGGCCGCCAGCCTCCTCCTTTAGATCTATGTGTGAGTGTGTGTGAGTGTTTGTGTGTGTGTGTGTGTGTGTGTGTGTGTGTGTGTGTGTGTGTGTGTGAAGTACCCCCACAGGTGATTGGATCAGATCTCATCTCATCTTATTTGATTGGCTCATCCGTCTGTTGCGTTCCACAGGCGAGTGAGAGAGAGTTGTCTAAATAATTTAGATCTTGCATTTGTATTGATCAGGTAGCGCTGCTCTCCATGGGCCACTCCACTACCACCTATCTCTCCATCCCTCCTCGCCCCTGTTCTTGCTTTTCGATTGTAACCTTGTGCCCCCAGCTTTGCCTCCACTCTTTCTCCCCCCCAACCTCCACATCAAACAGAGTGCAGGCACACTGCTGGGAGGGAGCAGAAAATGCATGAGAAGGGAGTAGATGGGGAAAGTGCAAGAGAGAGCATTTTTTACCATGATTCCTCAGATGGGAGTGAAGCTGAGGGAGAGAGGCTGGAAGAAAGGTGTAAGCGGTGGATAAAGAGAGAAATAACATTGTGGAGGTAGAAAATAATCTTTTGTGTGTGTGTGTGCGCGTGTGTGTAGCCCATATGCAAGTGTCTGTGGAGAGTAATGGAGTGTGTGTAACCTTGGTGATGCAGGTCAGTGCAAATGCAGAAATTAGCGTATTGTGTGTACGGAGGCTGGTGAAGCCTGGTCCAACTTAGTGCATTAAACCCAGTCCATTACTCCATTAAATACTGCATCATGCCACGGCCTTGGATCAATACAACATAATGTAAACACTTATAACCTGTCTCACCACACTCTGGAATGGATTTGTTGAATAGGTAATGTATTCTGGGAGACAAAAATAGCATAAAAGAGGAGCACATGTATGCTCAGTATGAACATGATAATTGCTTGTTTGAATGAGAAGGCCTTTTCCCTGTATTCTGTTGGTATTGCAGTGTTAAGGGTGCGCTGAGCAACATGGATTGAATATGATAATGCTTCTGTTGCCAAGCAAAATATCTGCCTTTCTCACAATACGGCTTCTTGTACACGCTGTACATGCTGATAGAATTTGGCAGTGCTCACAGCTGACAAGAAAAAGGAATACAGAGAAATTACTTGTTGCTCACACACTGATTTTAGAGCCATTCATACAAAAGAGACAAAAGTAACTTACATTTTACATTGTTAGTCAATTAAGATGAAGCTATGGAGCTCAGAGAGTACACTATTCTTTGACTAATGTTAGTGTTGCTCCATCTACAGATACTGAAGCCAAGCATATAGTTGATGCATGTTTATCCTGTTTATCCTGTTACCTTGTTTCATTTTGTGTTTTGGAAGTTTGCAAGTTTTCAGTAGATGATTGAAACAAAAAACATGGACTACGTAGTTTTATTGAAGCAAGCGTCAACTATATGCTTGGATCCTATCGCTTAAGTGGGCATCTTTTAAAGATTTAGGCAGAGCAGCCTTAACAAGCACGTCATTTACGGTTGTATACTGTAGTGGAGCAGAGAGCATGTTAAATACAGCATTAGTGCTGTAGCTGGATTTCAGTGTAAAAACCGCGACAGGAGAAGAGAGGAGGAAATGTCTGGATATAATAAAAAGAGTTGTGGGATGAATTATTGAGGCTTTGATATGGAGGGGCGACGAGGAGGGGAGAGATGGGCTGAACTGTGCTCTTAAGACAGGGTGTAGCACATCCATTGTACACAGACACATGTGGAACACACACATTCAGACACACACACACACAAGCGCTGGGCGCCTTGTGTGAGGACGTGTTAATGGAGTCACCCAGACAGACAGGCACGGAGACTGGGCCACACAGGAGTCTGCTCTGCCCAAATTCCCACATCGAAACACACCAAGCCCAGAAGAATGAACGCCCAGAGACCAAACTGACACGTTGCTATTCTTACTTAAAACACACCAACGCCGCGGGTGTCTCCTCCTTTTCCGATTCACTTTTCCCCCAAAAGGAGGAGGATTCCAGGGTCAGGAAATAACAATGCCTCCGTCTTTTCCCACTGCAAAGGATTTTATTCCTCAATGTGTAAAAGTGTATTTTTTTTGGGAGTGTGTTCTCTTTTGAGCCACAGACTGTTCCCCTGTGCTCTGATCTGTCTGGCTGGAAGCAGTCCAGTGGCTGAGCTCTTTTCCTCCAGTGATGTAGCCGGCTCTGTGGTCCCGTCAATCAGGGCCTTTGTTTACTGGGTAGATCAATAGTTAACTTGCCGCCGGATACACTAAGCTGTAGATCTGTACAGCTGGATAATAGACCTCTGGCAGTTTTCTGCTCTGGTGCTGTTTGTGGTGACCTGTGATGAATAGAGGCTTAGCAAGGCTATCAGGGTTACAGCCAATTAGCTCATCAGTCTCTTCTAATATGGTTGTCAATAGGGACAGGCTTTGATTAAAGCACTGTGATTTGTTCAGGGTGAGTTAGATTACATTCTTGAGAAAAGTGACTTGAGCCTCCATTGAGCAGGCTCCTGTGTGTGTGTGTGTGTGTGTGTGTGTGTGTGTGTCTATCTGTGTGTGTGTGTGTGTGTGTGTGTGTGTGTGTGTGTGCACGGAGACAATGTTGCTAACACCTGCTTGCACATCTGCGCGCTCTCCTCTCCTCTCCTCCTGCAGGCTTCCCAGTTAATGGTCACTCTACATTTCCATTTGTTAACACCCGAGCTCTGTGCTCATTAGCAGCAGGATGTTAGGGAGCTGTAGTGTGTATACACTTCCAGACTTCCTGTCCACACGCATGTACATCACACCCACTAATTATTTGTGTAGCTTGCAAAGGAAGTGTGAACATAACTTACTTACTTCACATAAAGTACTTGCGATCACTGACACCTTTTCAGCGGTAAATTAGAGTTTATCTTCCAGTCCTCTTGAGTGAGTTATCAATAAAGGGTCACCAAAACATGAGAAGATAATGTATTACATTTCATCATTTGTGAAACAATTCCTGTTTTGCTTTGGTGCTTTGTGACATAACCAGTTGGATGTGGAATAGCAGTAACATGCAGCTTGAGAGGAACATGTTGTTAAACATCTTCTTTTTTCTGTCTCTTCAGTAACCATCTCTACCAGTGTATCCTTTGATGGTCTGCTGGTGACGGGCCTCTACACCTCCACACCAGTCCAGTCAGCTCCCATCCCTGCTCCAGCTGCCTTCGGCTTTGGTAAGTCTTCATAAGATACCATTGTAGGCTGTTTAGAGTGCTGCTTCTCATGCCAGTACAAGCTCCCTATTAAAAGCTTCGCCTTTTAACATGAACAAACTCTCAGATACTCTAGATAGTATCTTAGTGCTGGAACTATGAGTGAGCACAACCCAGCTCAGTGATCCACATCCGTTCCCAGAATGAGCACAAGACCACTTCCCCACTCCGGTTGTGACAGGCCGTGATGGATGAGGAGTGGGGATGATGTGACCATGGGTTCGGCCAGATGCATTTTCACTGATGCTTGAGAGAAGAAAAACAGAAAACTGAATATGAGACGAGGAAATGAAATTGGAGAACAAAGCAGAAAAAGTTTATGAGGCCGCTGAGAGACAAAACCAAACTTCAAATAACAAGAAGAACATATTAATGATCATCAGGTCAGCTGGTCAAATGTTGAGTTGCAGATAGGTTGCAGTGGTCTGGTTGAATTTCATTCGGCATTTGGTTTACTAAAATACAAGTTCATACTGTATCAGTACAATAGTAAGAAGTGAATAGTGGTTTTGGAAAACAATTTAGGAAATGGGTACTGCTAACTCTTCAGTCTATAGCTGTGAAATTGCAGTTTCCTTCACAATGTCAGCATTTTTTTCTTCGCATCGTCTGCATGTGTAGCTGTGTGTCATATCTAAACTTACTCCAGTCTGTGGATTTACAGTGTGCTTCACCTTTACTCCATATACTGACAAATATAAAGTTAAATTTAGTTTTAAAATTGTTTTGACAAGTGCAGTCTAATAACACAGTAAAGAGGCAACTGAATTAAAGTAACCCAATTTCTGGACACACAATGAGGATTTTTAGACTCAGATGAAGTGTGTGCGGATGGAGCCCCTGTGTGCAGGGGTGGGGGCTCTCTTGGGGTGATGGCCAGTCCATAAAGAACTCCTTAGAGAACAGGGCTACTGGCCCAGAACTGCTGCCCAGCGGGCTCACTTATCCTGACTAACTCCACTGTTCTTCAGACGCTGACTTCACCCCGAGCAGGGTAGCTCTTCACTCTTGGCAGCACTGTTTACTGGGGAGGCATCCAAGCATGGATTACGTCACCTTTGCTTCACTCTCATTAATTTGAAAAGTTTTAAGAGAAGGGCTGCACAGACTGATAGGCAGCAGCTTGTGGGACTGTGAGTTTCTGCATGGTGTGTGTTTAAATGAGTCTGCAAAGCCTTCCGTTACAGTATGTGTAATCTGCTAAGCAGTGATGCCGTCCAGGTCTCGCAGTGCCAGTTACTCAGTCTGTCCTCAGCTGAAGAGCTCTCTGCACTGTGTCTCTCTGCTCTGATTCTCCTGCATCCCAGTGTGGGCTTCAGGACTCTGTGGAGCTACACAGAATCAATGTTTTCATAAAGGCAAAACAGAAGAGTGATTTATTAGTGCCACCTTAGTCCTCTTCTTAATAATGCCCATGGTGGGACTGCTGTCTACAATTAAATTTTTCCTTTACTTAATTTGTCTACTCAATTATTAGGTAGATGGGATTTTTATGAGACACCCTCCATATCCTAAGTGGCTGCAGCCTGGCTGGTCTGCAGACCAGGGTGTCACATCTGTGGAGAGAAGGCTCTTTAGCCTTGGGAGGGCTGAAGAGGGATGAGAGACAGAGCTTCATCAATGAGCTCATGGAAACACGGCGACATTGCTGTGCATATGAGAGCCAGTGTTTGCGCAAAATGCTTTGAAGATAATGAAGTGGAACAATAATGGAATGAGACAACGCTTGATGTCCATTGTTGTTGTGACAAATATAAAGCGATCTGTGGGGACGACAGGGTCACGCAACTCCATGTGGGAGTTTTACGAATCTGGTGTTTAGTGTAGAGCATCTAAGGCCTTTTGTGGCCTTTAATCCCCCTCAATGGAGGCATGTAGGGGACACAGATACACATGGACAGCAACAAGCATACACACACATATAATTCAATAAAGAAATACCCACCCACTTTCTCTCAAAAGCACATACACACACTCCAGCTGTGTACAGCTGTTAAGAGTGGTGACTAGCTGGGGGAACATGTGGCTGACAGATGTATCAGTGCGGGAACTAACATGAACCCCAGCATGGGAAGAATGAAAACTCACTGCACCGCCACCACAGGATGGCACACACAGGGAGAAGATCAGTGGTAAATTAAGATTGCTGAATGTTTTTGAGATTTGAAAGCACAAGATATTTCTAAGCAAGAAGAGAGGGAAGACTTTTAAGTTAGTAGATCTTTTATTTTTGCTGGGTTGATGTCAGTTGAGAGAAAGAGGGTAAGTAAAAGAAAGACAAAGATGTACATATAGTGAGCATGAATGGTTTGAAACAGAGAAAAATGAAGACGGAATAAACAGATAAAGGCAGGGAGCTGTGGAGACAGGGAAGTTAGTGTTTGTACACTCTGTGTGGGGATGTCTAGTGGTTGGTGTGGTCAGAGTTGTTGCAGCGAGCAGACAGGATGACTGCACGCCGGCCTCCAGAGAGAGAATTCCCCTTGGCCTTCTGTGTCACCCTTCACTGCTTTTTACGGAAAGCTCATAAAACCAGTGCATGTACATGTGCATGACCACACTGCATGCAAATACACATGCTGTATCACTGGTCCTCTTCTTTCTCTGTCTTTTGTGTTTTTCTTTTTTCGGTCTGTCATATGCACTAATGTAGATACCCTCACAAGTAAACATACACAGACGCCAGGACTTGGAGACAGAGATGTGAACGTTTTATTGGCTTCCACTCCCTTTGAATAACAATACACTTCACACTACATTTGTAATATAAATGTGAAGGTTTGAGGGACTGGGTTTTTACTGCGTCGTCAGAACTTAACACCCACTCATTGTCGAATTAGCTGAATTGTGATGGAGCAATTGGGGTGGCAATCAGGGTAGTCTGAGGAATGCCATATTTTTGGCTTCTGGGCTGAGCTTGCGGCTCCAGTTGCCCAAGGCTCTTTCCTCCACCACTTAAAGGCAGGAGATCCCCACTAGCCGGCGGGTAGCTAACCACAAACCTTTATGATGCTGTAATTGCTTTGCTATGTCTAGTGCAGAATCAGACAAACTGGAGCTAAACACAATATTGAGAGAGGCAGAACACAGGAGTGTAGATTGACTGTGGTTTTTATAAATGTGCCCATAAGTGGCCCGGTAAACTAGTCTGGCTGAGGCACAGCCGCAGCAATGATTCTGTTTCAAGGTGCGAGGTGCTGGCAGGAAAGACTCAACATGTCATTGTGGGATTCATGTAGTCACAATTTACAGTTAATGGTCGAGGTAGAGTGTGTCAAGTGATTCATTTCATTATATTGTGTAGTATAGTTTGACAACCTAATTGCTCATTAGAGACCTTTGCAACATGTTTTACAGTGAAACTTTTAGACTCTACGTGTGTGTGTATGTGTGTGTGTGTGTGTGTGTGTGTGTAACATGCGCGGAGGGGATGTCTATACACACTGCCAGAAAAGCAACATGAGTCTGGACTGACTCAGCTGCTGGAGAATTCCAACTGCTTACTTGTTTTTCCCTCCTTTGACTTTTATTCCATTAAGAGCTATTTCTTTCCATTCCAGCCTCTTGGCTTTCTGAAAGGAACTCACACAGCTTTCAAACTGGCGTCTACAAAGATTTTATGATGAAAACAATGACTTATATACATTGTCATGAGTTTGATTTATTTGGTTCGGGTTTGCATAATGAACAGTTCGCTGTTGTATGTCACACAGCAATGATGGTGGTGACGTATTGGACCCCACAGGCCAGGGCCTGGATGGAAAGAAATGTCGCATGTGGTCTGAGTTGTATGGCTCCCCTAATGGCAAAATGTTTCCCATCACATCATTATCCCTTCAAACACAAAGACAGAACAAGTATTCATTCTAAATGTCTCCAGATTTATAATTACAATGATGAACAAAAGGCACTTGAAGGAAGGAGAGAGCTTTGAAAATAGACAGGAGAGGGAAATGGATCGGCAAAAATGCCAACATGGTCCTGAAGTGTTTGAGATTAAGGAAAATGAGTGTGAGTGGAGAGTGAGAGGAGAAAATTTGAGAAAGTTTGCATGAAAAATGGCAAAGAGGGACCAATGAAAGGGAGACAGTACGTGAATGATATAAGGAGGGGGAAGGAGAGGAAGAAGATGAGAGGATGGCATTCCATCACTCCCTCTGACGGAGTGGCTGATTGGTGTTGCCGTGCCAATGCTGAGCTGCTGAGAAAGTGGTCATTGATGGATGGCTCGTTTGCAGGGTGATGTTTATTTTGTCGTTAATTTGCATTTGTATGTATTTGCGGGGCGGTTGGCTTCTGCTAGCAAGGATCAGTCCCCATCTCAATATGATAGATCTGGCTGTCTGACAAAACGGACAGCTTAGTGACAGGGACATCTAGCCGACACTCCGTCCCCATGACGGATGGGCTCATGCTAACACACAGCCCCATCAGAGATGAAATCCTGCTGCACCTTGACCTGTGGAGGAGGGGCCAGAGAGGGTGTGCAGCCAAAAGTGTAATCATGCCATGCACATATTTAGCAGGACTTGTGCAGAAATAGAAACATATAGAAAGACACAATCATGAATGGTGTTTCCTTCTTATTATGCACAATTATGCATTCAAATCCTGATATGCACACACTCATCCATCTCAAGGCTGAAGGTCGGCTGTCTGTGCCCTCTTGCGACCAAACCAGATTGAATGTCAGCCAGAATGTCAGACTATGAGAGATGGCAGCTCATCATGTCAGTATTTACAGAGACACACTCACAGGTGTTTTTCCTACTGAACAAAGCCTTGGTTTGGAAGTACTAACAGTCCCAGGAGAGCACAAGTGTGCTTCCGCACACCCCCTCTCCATCAATGGGATGAGGAGAAAAACTGCGAAGGTGATACTGTGTAGGGAGAGATGGAGGATAAAGAGGAATGATATAGAGAAAGGGTGGTGCAGGGAGGAGAGAAGGGGCGAGGGAAGGGGTTCCCATGGGGAGAGAAGCTGTCAGTCCCTGGGAGACTTCAAACGCACTGCAGCCCTGTGATCAGCCTGCTCCCTGGCTCTGTGCTGACAGCTCCCTGACTGCGCCGCTTAGACTCCCTCATACACGCGCACAGATACACACATACACACACATACACACACATATACACTTGCTTGCTACCATAAGAGCTCTCACACTCACTGATTTATCCACTCATACCACAACACACTTTTAAATTCCGTTGACATACGCGCACTCATGCTGATTCTCACACTTAGGATGTGCATCTGTGACACATTTGCTCTGACATCCATCCTTATAATAACCTTCAACACTGCCAAAGTTCCCCTGTTGCAACTCTGTCAAGGACACCTCACAGTCCCAAACTGTTGCTCCTGAACTATGGGCTGAACAGAGGCAAGGTGGAGCTGGCGGTGGCGATGGTGGTGATGATGTTGATAATGATGATGATGACTTATCTAAGCCATTACTCCTTCTCTGCGCAGGGCTGAGGCACCCCAAAGGCAGATCCCTCCTGATGATGAATTCATTAGTGCAGAAGATGAAATGAGTTGTCAGGGGCAGGGTTATGTATGGGAGGTGATTTGTGTTCTCTGCAGCACAGTGTTAGGTCTGTCTCGAGATCGGCTGGGTTGGCTTGCTGTAAATCTCCCTGCTTTGCTGGCACAGGACTTTCCCACCCCTCGCGCCCAGACCGAGCCTCTGTTCTGTCCCTCCCGTTGCCCGGCACGTCCTCCCCCACCAATCGCACAATGCCTGGAAGCTGCTAACAGGTGGCTAAACATTTGGGTGCTCTCAGAGTCCAGAGGAATGCTTAGGTGATTATGCATCACAAGTCATGTAGCTACTTTCTATGCTGAAAGCCTCCTTAGAAGTGAAAGGCAACCCCACCTTCAAAGAATTCAAACAGAATACAACATAATCCATTATTAATTTAAGTTAAGGTAGACCCACAGCAGACTCTGGACTAGTGCATTAGTGTTGGCCATATATCCCAACAGCATAGATCTTGCCTCTCAGGTGTGATGGTACAGTAGACCTGCTGTAGCACTGCTGCTGGGAATTTACTGGTTCACTTAGTGTACACTAGCTCTCTTGGAAAACATAGTCCCTTCTTTGAACTCCCACGGCTTCTCTAGGTGTGCTCACATTTGTATGTGCATGTGGTGTTTACGTGTGTCTACGTTCATGCATATGTGCATTTATTTGTGTCTGTGAGTGAAGTTGTGCGCGTGCATGTGTTTATATTTGCTTTTTGTGAGAGCACACATGTATTTATATGCACATGCTGAGCATTTGAGTGCTTTTTCCTTTCTTTGTTGTATTTTTTTGCATTCAAATGTATGGTAAAAAAGGTCCAGGGTGACTGAGAGAGCAGAAATAGGAGAAAGCAGGAGCTGGACTGACTGTGATAGAGATTTCAAAGTGGTGTGTGAGATGCTGGCCAGTTTTATTTTATTTTTTTTATCCTGCAGGAGAGAGCAGCAGGCGTAGGCTGTTTCTCCCATGTGTGGTCTCTCTTGAGCAGAGCAATGTTATTTTCTGCCATGCAGAGAGGTTGGTTACATGCCAGAGAGAATGAGAGAGGAGAGAGAAATAAAGATAGAATAAAGACAGAGAGAGCTTTGACTGAAAGACTGCTCAGTTTGACACATTTCTGTGAACACTAGTGGGTTTGCATCATTTCAACAAAGAGGCAAGCTGACTTTGAAATGTATCTTTGTTGTGTTGTGATATAAAACTCCTTATACTCTATACCTCTACATGCACCTTGCAAGTGTGTGGGCATCTGTGGGTTTGGTGTGCAAACTGAGAGAAAGTGATTTTACAAAGTCTTCTCCACAAAGTGCACGCCATCCGGGCTGCACTCTGAGGTCTATTCATTTTTAAAGTTCCCTTGCAGAGAGTATTAGAAAAAGTGGAAGTGCTCTTTCCGACTCTGTGAGATGAGGAAGCTTAGTGGTTCTACTGGTTTCTCCCTGTAGGGCCCTGACTGGATCTGGCTCTCCACCCTCTAAAAGCCTCAGAGAAGAACAGGAATGCTCCACTGCCTGGCCCATTTTGTTTTACATTACATTCAAGTTATCTGTGATCAACTCACCCAGATCCAATCTGACCCATATTTTGGCAGCAAAAATAGTTGATGACCTTCTCTGTGTTTCGCCCTCCTTACAAGAGCCAGGCTGTTGCTGTGATTAGTTCACTGCCTCCCAGCACTCCTCTGTCAAACCAGGCTCAGCTCCAGCCTCCTCAATAAACACGTTTAGCTACACACACATGCTGTATTTACACACGCATGCAAATGCAGCACAGGCACCATGCCTTGCTTTCCCTTGGCTTTCCACTGGCTCCTCACCTGTCGCCCCAGGTCTCTATCTCTCATACTCAACATGTGTGTCAGGACAGAGCCTGCGAGACCACGGCCTCACCAGTTTGTTTGTTTGCTGCATTGGCGGGTGGGGAGCAGGGACGTGGGTGCAAGAAATTAGCACAAGTCAAATCAGATTAATTAATCCCCAGCTCAAACTATTAGCCGAGGAGTCGTGTTGAATTAAAAATCAAATTAGCCCTGGTGCCTGCCGTTGAAGCTGTGGTGTGTGCCTGCCAAGCTACAATGACACACACCCACAGAAGGCAGCCGCTCATGGGCTTCACTGATGGATGGATGGACGTATGGATGGATGGATGGATGGAGGGGTGGATGAAGAAATGGATGCTAAAGGACTAGAGGAGTGGGGGAAGGGGAGTTTAGTGACTTTGCTACCCAATGTGGTAAGCTTCACCTGGGGCATGGAGCTGGCTGGATGCTGCTCCACAGGCCTCACACCACTAGCACTCAACAGGCTCAGCTATGTCACTCCAACTAGGCCTTTCAGCAACATTTCACCCTGATGGTTTACATAACACACACACATCTTGAGCCTGGGACTGAACCCAGTTTGAAACAGGCCCCTGTTTCTCAGCTTGACTCTATCAAAAACATAAAGTGAAGGGGTTGGGGTCTCATTTTCATAGTCCTGTAAGTAATAATAGCGATGTGCTCACAAAATAACTTCTGAGCTCTGAGAAAGTGGCAACATCATTAAAAAAAGTCCAACCTGGGAAGAAACATGAAAAGTCAGATGATCAAACAGGTTTTAAACAAACCAGCAGGGTATTCAAACTTATTTGGAAGAGAAAATGAAGGCGAAAGGTAGAATCATTACCCACATTGTCCATGTGAAACATCCATTGCAGTTTGCAGTCTGTCTTTCTGGTTCAACATTGACCTACCGTACTTATTGTAATTAGTTGCAGTGAAGGATTTTCAGGTGCGCTCATTTTTGATTTTACCTCCAAATAAATTGGTATAAATACTACTGCTAATGGTTGGCTTGTTGATCTGATCTGATTGTTTCTGATCTTATTTCTTGTCCGTCTTCGTTGTTGCGATGTTAATTACTTAAGTGACTAAAATGTTACCATTACTGATAGTAACAGTGAAAATAAGACCCAATTTGTAACAAACTAGAATTTTCATTTAACTGTGACAGCGTATTCAGCAGTATAATTGGCAGGTGTGCATGCAAACATGCATTTGGGTATACTATATGCATGTTTGCGAGTATGTGAGTGTGCCTTTGAGATGGATTGCAGGGCTGTGCAGAGATTTAGAAGTCTCATCTATCATACAGGGTGGGGCTCCAAAACACACACTTGTTTGATTCAGAACAACATTCATTTCAATTATGACACATTAGTAGTTCCTGCATTCCATTTATCATTCATGCTTGTAGCTCTTGATCATTGAAAGGAAGCAGTACGCAGCCTCCAGTAATGAACTAAATGTTTATTTTCTTCATACTTTTAGTTTTGAGTTATTGGTTTTGATAGACGCAGCATGCATGGGGCATATTACAGAAGAATAAGCAATTATTACATTAGTAGAATATTTGTATTAAATAATTGTTCACGTATGACCATATGTTGTTGTGTACAATACTCTCTCTCTTTCAGCTGGTTAGAGCCATACTGGCAGCTCCCACAATAAGCCCTAGCTTTGTATGTTTGTGTGTTGTGTGGGTGTGTGTGGCCTTGCCTTCTGGAGTTTATGGATGATGGATGCTGTGAGATACAATGGAAGCCTAAATGAAAGAGCAATTGTTCTGTGAATGTATGCATATGGGCAAAAATTGGTTTGGTGCTCAGAGCCACACAGAGTTTATCTATACACAAATGGCTTCTTTCACAGAACGTTCAATTGAACGTACTGGGCACACATGGAAAAACATAATAATGTAAACATATACACATGCACAGTAAGTCTCTCATATACACTCACCTATACACATATACAGCTCAGCAGACCTCCAGGTGTCCTTTCCTGCCAGTTAAACTCTCTTTCATTCATGTGGCAAACGTCTCCCCCTCACATTTTCCCACAGAGTCTCTTCCCCCCTTTCCCCCTGGCCACTGGCATCTTTCACCACCCATATTAACACACAGCTTCCTCCTGGCAACGCTGTGCCGGACCCCTGCCATCACCTCAACGCTGCCAACCCATCTCCATGGTAGTGTGATTGGCAGATGCTGAGATGGATGCCCGTTTCAGCCAATGGCCGATCAGAGTCGGGTTGTCATGCGCCGACCCTGCAGTGGTCCGGCTGACCAGCTGAGGATGGTGTTGGGAAGAAGGGGTGAATGCAATACAACAGGCGCACACAAACACACACACACATAGCATGGGATCATTCAGCAGCACAAAGCGTATGGGGTCCCTATTCAGGCTGTCACTACTGTTGTGATGTATCATTTATGTCGCCATTGTGTGGCCTTCTCTTGAAACATGTTGACAGATGCATTATTCTGGCTTTTGACAGATTCCCATACATCCACAGGCTTTTAATAACACATGTTAATGCTCCAATAGGTTTATGACAGGTTTTAAGAATTACCACATGAAATATGAGCCTTTAATGGGCCTGCTTTCCAAATTATCTGGGGTGGTATACATTGAATTTCTTCTGTCTGAGCAAGTGGGAGAATAATCACTGCTTATAAGGCTATTATCTGTCTGAGTGTGCACATACACACACACACACACACACACACACACACACACACACACCACAAACACGCACACAGCAGGCCTGGAGGACAAAAGATGTGCATCATAAACATTAATCTGTGCTTTTTAAATGAGACCCACTTTTCTGTGTTTAATCAAAAAGCATATAGTGAGTGGTGACAAATATTAATTCCTAAGACAAAAATCAAATAACCTAATCTCCTTACAGCACATTATGCTACATCATAGGGCTTTCATTAACCGAGCAAATTGCTATGCATACACATGCATTTTAATATTCTGTTTGTGGTTGCTTTTGATTGCGTATGTGCAGGCGTCCAGGGTCACGTGTGCTTATGGTTGTGCAGTTTGTGTGCGCTCTAGCTGTAAAGGTGTACATGAATTCATTAATAACAATTGCTCCAGTGAAGGGAAAGTTGGACCCAGATTTACTGTTGGAAGAAAGGAAGCATCAAGCACTCAGATTCCTCTCACATTTAGGACTGCAGGTGCATTTTCCCACTGTGCTCCTGTCCATTAGAAATCTAGCAGGAAAAACATGTTTAACTGTCTTGAAATCATCTCAGAAACAATTTATCAGGAGTGGATACAATCAAATCAAACACAAATAGATCACTCAAACTAATAGTTTTTTGTTCCTCCCCAAGCCAGACATTGCTGAAGGACAATTGTGGAATGAGTGCAAAATCCAGTAGCTCTTTAGTACTGACCAGATGTCAAATGGTGTGTATAAACTGAATGATTCTGGTAAATGTGCACCTCAATTTGAATGGTGCCTCTTGAATCCTCGCAACTCTGCCACAAAGCCTAACTATCAGTTCTGATGCCAGTTAGACCGGCTCCTGCTGGTCCTACAGTGTGAAGTCGCTGCCAGGCTGAGCCACCGATTGCCCATCTGCTCCATCAGGGAGAATTCTCACTCCATCTATTTGACTTGTTTTGAGCTTGGCTGTGGAAATCTCATTAGCTTTGCAAAGTGAGATCTAAAGACAGATAAAAATGCAGTGTCCAAACAGAGAAATGTTAAAGAGGACACAGACAGATGTGAATTAGAGTGTTTACATATTTAAAAGAAGCAAGACCAGACGGAAGGGAAAATGTGGAGAAGTCTTTGTTACTGCAGACATGGGCGGATTGAATATGAATACACAAAAGACGCTCAACTTCCCACTTCCTTTTTATGGGGCGCTTAAAAAATTCCCTACAATTACCAGCAGAGATTGATGTCGGGGTGACAGTCCTACAACCAACATATGACCCTTAAAATCCTGACACACCCATATCCTGTGTTTCTGTGTATCTGAGTGAGTTTGTGTGTGGGCATACCCGAGGGTGCATGTATAGGCATTTGTGTGTGCGTGTATATGTGTGTGTGGGTTTATATTTATGAAACATGCTCTGCCCAGTCATACCGTGGGAGTTAGCAGGTCATCTTCCCTTGCCATTAATCACTGCCGACAGCTCATAAGTGCCCAATCTGCATGTGAAAGAGTGCGAGCGTGCATGTATTTGCATGTGTGCATTTCGCTGTGGATGTGTGGTTGCAACAAGATCCAAGATCCCCCTGTGGCTGCTTATTGAATCAGAAGTGGCCTCTGCTGATACTTACCTAACATGCAGCATGAACGCATCACCGGTGGCATTTGTGCTGCAGCTACAACTTTTGTCATTGTCAACTCATTAGGTGAGTTTTGTGTGCGGCTGGTTGTGTGATAACGAGTCCATATGTGGAGAACACAATGATAAACACAACTGCATCAAGTACTGTAATTAGAATAAGAGAATTTGGGGGGATCAAGAGTGAGAAAAGAGGAGATGAACAAAGCACAAAATATTGACAGAAAAGAAGACAAGCACATAAAGCAAACTAACACCTATCACATCTGTTAGGTACCAGAGATGTTGTAAAGAAAAATAATAAAAGAACTCAGAGATCAACTTAGTGAAGAGTAAATTAAGTTTAAAATAATAAAATAATAGTTTTTGCAGTTGGTGTGACCCCGGCGTATGAGGACACAGGAAGGGCTTTGTTATATATTTTCATTTCACAATGTCTTTCTATTACTCTGCTCATCTCCCTGGACGGAACCAGGAATGTCAGAGCTTTCTTTTTTTTTTTTGTCCAGGTTCACTACAGCTTGTTGCTTTACTGGAACATTTGGGATTTGGATCTCATTGAATCATAGTGATTTTTTTTTCTCTCTCTCTCTCCACACCCGCACATGAAAGGAACTAGTTTCATTATTTGCATTTTTACGCCTGAGTGTATTTTTCAAGTGGGAATAGAAATTCTGTGAGCGGTGTCGAGTCCCAGCGCTGCTGTGTCCTGGAGTGCATCAGTCTGCCTTTTCATCTTCACCCTACTCTAACTGCTCTCTGCTTTTCTCTAGCCATACCCACAGTTCCTCTCTCTATATATCTCTCTCTGTATTGCTTCCCCTCCCTGTCTGCTGCTATTGTCTTTATTTTCCCAATTTTCACACACTGTTATGCTCAATTTTTGTTTCAAACATTGAATTCTGTGTTTGTTTTCACTTCATCCAGTATGTGTTCATTTTCCTATTCAAGAGTTACAGTAGCCTGTGGTAAATGAATTAAGGTTTTGTATTACAAGAGTTTGTCATCACTGTAAATGAAAAACCTCTCTGTCTAACACTTAAGTTGTTGTTGGTGCCCTGCCCACCTTTTTCTTTTACTCAATGATGAGTGACAGCACTGTAAATGAGAATATTCCTTTGAATGAGTGAGTGATTCATTGTTTCTCTCCTTCTGTCCACACTGGCCTCAGCCCGTTTACTTTCTCCTTCTGCTATCTCCTCTGCTCAATCTGCTGCTCAACATCATCACCACACTTCTCTCTTTCTGTTTATCTTTGCAGCTTTCCAGATAGTGTTTCCATTGCCACAAGAGCTAAGATTGTATTATGCACATCTGCAGGGATTCTCAAATTGCACCACGGCGATGTGGTGAGAAAGATTCACAGCGCTTCTCCCTCTCTTCTTCTGCCACAAAATTGGACAATTAGTGCCAAAACTGTTGTCTTGACGGCCTTGGTTGCGGCATTAAATGCATGGCACATAACAGCAAGGAAATTGTTCTAGAAATGGCACTCTTTTGTGTCAGGGGGGGTTAAAAAGAGAGAAAGACGTATGAGTATGTCAATGCATGCTTCTCTGAGTGCAACGTAAGAACAGCACAGAAACGATTCCTGCAGTTCCGTATGTCAGCGGTAAAGAAAGAGGGTGCCTTGGAGATCTTGCCCAGGCAAACAACACTGCAATAACCCTAGACAGTAATGTGTGTTTATGTGTGTTTCCCTGTGTGGGTGTGTATGTGTTTGCTTAAGAGTAAATCGCGGCCATTACACAGAGAGGTTGTAGCTGAGGTGATTAGAGAACAGCAGTACTATTAGTGGGTGATTACATCTCAGTCTGTTATTACACACCAGCAGCTCCTTAGCAATGTAAAAGGCTGCTTTGCTCGACACGTCGTAAATCTGACACACTAGGCCCACACGCTGCTTGCACTCACACATAATGACACAATATGTTGTTGTCATGTGAAACCTCATAAATCATGTAGCTTTGATGATTATTCAGTTTGAACTCCAGTTAAAGAGTTTGATGTTTCTCTGCATGATGAGAAAATGTACAACTCCTGGGTTGAAGACAACCTTTGCAAACCCCACAGGGTAAACAAATAAATGCATGGTGCTCAATTTAAAAACAAGCTTGTTTTTCTTAGTTTTTCATCCGACAGCAATGATAACTAGGTTTGTTTGTTTGTACCCTGGCACACACATACACACCAACATAAATTTTATGCAATGATACAAACGAACACACGCACACACAGCTGGCCGAGTCAAACAGAAACATTTACGGTGCTGTCGACATTGTGCGTATTTATGGATGCAATCTGTGAGGTCAAATTTATTACTGTCAGAAATGGGCGGAATTATTTCTCTTTAAATAATTAGTTTTGAGCCACACACACACCAGGCACACGCACACCCACAGTCTTTGCATATTGATTTGCACACTGATTCAGGGGATATTAAAGCTCCGATGTTATTAATCATTGCTGATTATGTTTTCAGTGAGTTGAGTTATTATTGAGCAGAGGAGAGGAGAGGATTGTGTTTGCAGGTTATAAAGAGCAGAGGCCAGCCACCAGAGCACTGCAGCTCAGAGCACATCATCATACACAGATGGGGCATCACATACATTTTTAAACTGGCTGAATGTGTTTGCTCCGTGTGCACTGGACCACACTGTGTTGACTTAGTGTTGTAGAATTATGACAAATGCCCAGATTATCTGTGTGGGAGATGCACACTCCATACTCTAGTTGTGTTTGCATTTGTGATAGTTACCGCACAGTTTGGACGCCTCTTCGCCGACACTACAAAGCCGTTCAGTTACAGTAAATTATTTATTATTGTTTTGTATGTCTGCGCAGTGATTGATGAGTCCGGCGGTGTCCTGCCCTTGTCCTTTGTGATATGAAGGAAAGATTGTGTGACATGATGTCATTCCATCGGTGCAATCATAGCCGGACACAGACCCTCATTAATAAGAGCACCGTTATGTAGTGTCAGCTCACGGGGGAGGGAGAAAAGAAGGAGAGGGTCGAGAAAAAAATAAATGATGAAAGCATAAAGTAGAGAGGAGAAAAAGAGCAAAGGAGAGAAGGGTGATGAGAAGTGAGTGTGAGGCAGGAAGCAATGAAGAAGAAAAAGAAAACTGTAGGATGCCAGTGGATGGAAAAAATAACAGTAAAATGGCATGAGATTAAACGAGAGAGGGAAGAAATAAAAAGCCAACAGAAAGAAGGGAGGATGGGATAAGGTGGATATGTGTGTGCAAAACTCGAGACATTGGTAATACCAATACTCTCCCTTGTTTTCACTATCAATAGTCCCTTATATCACACAGGTCCTTGTTGCTCTCTCTTAGTGTATCTGGTTAAATTCATTGGCCAGTCACCTTATGCATTAGTTTTAGACTTATGCTGATTTGTCTGTAAAAAGTGTTACTTTATAATATATTGCATATTGCCCTTTTAGGGCAGTCTGTCTTCCCAAATATTATTGCAGCATTTTAGTTTGACTTTGCTGCAAATCATCTTGCACGGAATACCATTTTTTATTTTAATGTGTTTTTCCTACTGTTCTGCTTTCATTTTATTACTGTATAAAATCAACCTGAACAGACTTGCTTTGGTAATCCATCAGTGAACATCATTATTTCTGTGTGTTTTATTCTCATCAAAGTAACTCTATAAGTGTGCGGTAATGCGTGTGTGAGGGTGGATTAATTTTTAAAGTCTGCTGTTTGGAAACTGGTGAGGCTTGGCTACCAAAAAGCAGTGTTTTTAATTAAAGAGACCATAAATTAAATATAATCTTCTCCTTCCTTTACGCCACATCTATGTTTTAGTAATTGTTTGTCTTTGGGTGTGGTTTTCTGACAGTGCAGTTTATGAAGGCAATGTTGTTCGGGAGGCCCCTGAACGCGCACCACTGGCAGACAATAAAAATCTATCTTATAAATGGGCTTACCACACAATGATAATGTAACTTTTACAAATACAACATACAGTTTAACATGTTTCACGTCTTTGCAAGTTGACTTTAATTCTGTAGTTAAATAAATGGAAACCAGCCGATACCTGGAAGTCAACTTTCTCTGTCTCTCTCACTGATCCTTTTTGGTCTCTTGCTTATTCTCTCCTCTCTCCTCCAGGTGTGATGCCAGAGCGGCAGTTTGGTGGAACCCAGTTTGTTTGCAGTGTGGTCGCTTCCCACGTCAGCCACCAGCCCTCCTCCAGCTTCAGCTTTGTCTGGATCGCCCCACCGCCTGGCACTGGCTGCGTCAACTTCCTGTAAGTCATGTGTGAGTGTATTTGTGCGGCTAAGAGAGAGTAAGACAGAAGAATTGCAGATGAGAAGTTGTGATGCAGACTAGGACCTTTACAGCTGCCACGCATCTAACCCAGACATGGAAGTCGTAAACTGTAACAATAATATCCGTTAATGTTGTGTGGCTGCATATTGACCCAGCGAGTCTGAGTGAGGCTTATCAGCTGACATCATGGGCGGTGTTTTCTCTGTCAGAGCCAAAGAAAGGATGTTCAAAGGCCATCCTGTCAGAGAAAGCATGCATGATGACTGGAAAGAGGTTAAACTGGGGACAGAGATAGTGTGTGCGAGTGTGTGTTTATATCCTTAATACCTTGCTTGACATGACCTGTGCAGTGGCAGGTGTGAATGTATATGTGTGTGTGTGTATGTGTGTTTACCCTACTGAGAATTAACGGAAATATCCCCATCCTCTCATTCAATGGGTTTGGTCCCTCTTCTCATTGGAAAATGTGTGAGTGGCTGAACAGATCCACCCATCCCTCGAGAATGGGTGTGCTACAGAGACAGACACATACACACACACTTTTTGCGATGGTTCACATGATGCTCTTCTCCTGAGACATTACATAAAGGCATAAGTAAAGAGCAGTTATCCACTCTCACTAGTACAACTGGCTACTATTAGGGGGCTTAACTGGGATTTGCATTGCAACAAGTATCCAGTTGCTCAGGGACACTGCACAGGTGATGTAGCTTTCTATCTGTCTGTCTGCCTGTGTACACATTACAAACTGTGTTTCCCTGAAGCTTACATGTTGTGTGATTGGCCCAAGTCGAAACAGATCTAGCTTTATACGTTTGAGAACAGCGTCGGTCTTTCCTTTTTCTCATTTTCGTTGCCCCTTCTTCTGTCGTGTCTGGCTCTTTATCATTTTCTCCATCTCTATCTGTTGGAAACATCCTCTAACTCTCTTTCCCTGTAGTTCTCCTGGCTGGTGATTTACAGCCTCATGCTGATAATCAGTCAAAATGCAATTAGCAGCTGTTGCTGGAGAAGCGTAGAGGAAAAGTGAGGACTCCAGTGACTCTGCCCCATGCAAAGTCACAGCAGCACAGCACCACATTACAAAGGTCTTTTAGAAATTCACACACACATTTTGTATTATTTATAGATTTGACTAGGGTAATTCTCACACTTTTACGTCAAGAACAGCCAAGTGTGAAAAATCTAAAAATGAAAACATCATTATCATCATATGATGTTAATGCTTGGATAGTCAAATCAAACTGCAAACTAATCCCTTATTTCTTTTTTTTTTATTACCAGTCATCCTCTTTCAGAACTTGAAAGACATTGCAAATTGTACACCAGTGTTTCATAAAAACCACAACTAAATTAAACATTTTGGCAGTCCTCACAAAAATCCCTCAATGAGTTCCTGGAGGGACACGATAGACTATCAGACAGAGACTTTTATGGACAGACTGACAGAAAAGGATTCAGTTGGGGAATTTGCTGAAGTGGAGCTGCCATTTAGACAATATCCACGGAGCCAAACAGATTTACTGGCTTTTTTGTCTGCCAGCAAACACATTTACTGTTGAGCGTGTGTCAGCTTACGAGGATTGTGTGTTTCCTCAGTATTTGTGTGCGTGTCCATGCGTGTGCTGTGTGTTTGTGTTTGAGTGTAAACCATGGAGCAGCAGTGTGCCAGTGCTGATGACAGTGGGGCTGGCAGGGGGCCACGACTGTATGACAATAGGGGCCCCTGCGGCTGACCTTATCAAAGTCAGCCAGTCACACTCCAGCTGGCTGGAGACTGCTCCTTACACACACACACACACACACACACAAACACACACATACACGTACTCTTACTGCACCCTGTTCCAGTTCACAGCTCCCATCTCCACCAGTTCATCCTCACCTCCGGAGCTGCCCTCCCTGGGTTCAGTGACGTGACTCTGGGAGAAATTCAACAGGCGAGGCCCTTATGACCAAATCCAGGGCCACCTTGGGTGCTACATATTTTTTTCCACCACTGTATTGTCAGTATTATTACTCTTCAGGTCGAGATGTGATCAGACGACTGTCATTTTTGTTTTTGTCATATTTTCTTCTTGTGTTGGTTTTTATAAATGAACTCACCCAAGAAGTGCAGTTTCAAAGCAAACCTTCACTTTAAAAGTCAAACAAGGTAATAGAAAATATGTGTCTTGGAGAAACATTTGTCTTGACCATACAAAATGTAAATAATGCCATGTCCTACCCTTGTCCATAGTGCTCTGGCCCTGATTGATACAAGGACCATTTTCCACAGGCAGTGTCCATGAGTGTTTAAATTAAAGGCATAGACATCCTATGTCCTTCACAGGGCTGGAGCTGGTCCGCCACTGCATTAATATGGAGCCTGTGAGCAGTTTTATGGGCAATATTGTGGGAGTGTTCCTGGTAACAGATCACTAGCAGGAGTGTGATAGAGTGCAGTGATGTGGGCATCCAGAAGAACTCATTTTCTGGGTGGCTGTAAATTGCCACCTAAAGAGAAGGGGAGGCCTTGGAGGAGAAGAGGAGAAGAGAGGAGGCAGAGGAGGTGGAGGAGCCGGGAGAACACGCACACACACACACACACACACACACACACACATACATCTATAAGTAATCACCAATCACACTATTCAAACTAGTCGATTAACAGAAAATTAATCAGAAACAGCTTTGAAATTGATTGATCATTTCAGTTGTTTATCAAGCAAAAATGCCAACAAACATTTGCTACTTCCAGCCTCTTAAATGTGAGAACAAGCTGCTTTTCTGTTTTGTATCACTGTAAACTGAATATATTTGGCAATATGAATATGTTGCCTGGATTTTTTTTATATTTTCCGACATTTTACAGACTTAACTATTAATTTATTAATAAACAAAATTAATTAATCTGTAATAAAAGTGATCATTAGTTGCAGCCTTAACTAATACACTCTCATAAATGATACCTGCAAGCTATACTGTAGGCTGGGAGGAAACCTTTTCTTACACACAAAATGCAAAACCAACTCATGCTTTAATGATTGCATAAAACACAGTTGTGCCCCACTTTTTATTCTTCTTGCTCAGACATGACAGTCCTCGCCGCTACATAATGTACTGAATGCTTTGCTGCACTAAGCAGAGGTGAGAATGGTTAATAGCTTCCTCTGGTGAATGCAACGATGCACTGGGGTGTCTCTTCCTTTCTTTGCCTTTATTCTGCTTCACTTACAGCCTCAAGGAAGTCAGTGCAGTGTGTGTGTGTGTGTGTGTGTGTGTGTGTGTGCGCGCACGCATGCATGGGGCGTTATATCTAACAACAACTACCTTCAGAGAAACATATTCAAACAACCTTAGAACTGTGCTTAACTCTTCCTTGTGTATGTGTGCTTTAAGGGTGCTGTATGCACACATGCAGCCCTGCATGAACATATCCTTGTGTGTTGGTATGTGTGTGTGTGTGTGTGTGTGTGTGTGTGTGTGTAAGAGATGTGTGGGAGCAGCTGCCTGGTTGGAGATTGCTTTAATTACTGCATGTGAGCCCCCTTTCCAAAGTGTTCCCCTGAGGAGACAGATGTCTGCGGATCTAATGGCACACTGTTCTTTTATGTCATGGCATGCATATGTGCGTTTATATGCATTTGTTTGCACACACTTGTCTATTTGTTCTTTTTCTACATCTATTTTTCTACTTGTGGTTCCTTTGTGGAGTCCTGAGACTGATTGAAGCCACTTGTAGGAGCTCTTAAAAGGGGAGAAATAGGAATAGAATGAGGAAGGGCAGGTGGGCGCTCAAACACTCTCTTGTCTTGTTAGCTGTAATTGAAAAAGACAGGTTCCTTTGCTGTAATTATGCCTAGTGTTGTTGTGTTGTTGATGCTGCCATCTGTTCAAAGTAGGCAGGTCTGTGTGAGCATGAAGTTTGTACAATACTGCTTAGTACGTGGTTGACTACAGTCCACTGCTGCATGTGAACACAGCCTGGTTTGGCTGATTTTTTAGAAAGGGCATAGCAATTCAGAGCCCACCGACTAGAGATCATTCAGGGCCCGGAAAACAGTAAATATTTATACTCTCACCAAAGGTGCATATGTCCTTTTTGGAAACATGAAAATCCAATCACAGAATAAAGTGATCAATTAAAATTTGGGTTGTCCTTTCCATTCTATGACAATAATGTGTCCTTAAGCTCATCCAGTCTGGTGATTCTGACAGGCAGGATGATAGACAGCTTGTTAAATTAATCAGAGGTCAAAGGTCAGAGTTCAAACATCAGGCTGACACATGACCTATCTCACCCAGCACCTAATTTCTCCTGGTATTAGTCTTCTCCATTGATTTCCTATTATTCAAGTCAATCTTTCAGTCTTTTTTAACATAAAATCACTGATTAATGAGCTCCCCTCATCATTAAAGCGCCATACTAGCCTGTGGCTGTGTGACAAATTCACTGTAGACATTGGGCCAGGGAACATGAATGATTGGTTCAAGGTAATCGCATTTTGGCATTGTAGATATAGAAATATGGGGTAGAAATGTGAAGCATGACAGAGCACATAAATCCGATCCACTTTTTTTCTCCACAAACCGACCAGAGCTGCAAATCTGACACAGTCCACCCATATAATTCCAATTTTCATATATCACGCATTCACATATAAGACAGCAACTCTTATATCTCTCATATTCATGTGTTTAACCTTTCTTAAACTTGTGCCAGTTTTTCAGAATTTAGCCGTAAATCATCAACTTTTAGAGGCAAACCCATTCCTGTGCGCCTCAACAAATCACAATCCGGACTCCTGTTGCTGTTTACCTTAAAGGTCTCTGCATCCATGATATTGTCTTATTTCCCGAGGGACAGTCCATGACCCCTGTAATTACATACATACACCTGTGTACACAGAGACACACATGCACACACATGTACACACAGATACATGCATATTTCACATCGGTGCTCTGATCAATACCACCACAAATTGTCCACATCACATCTGTGCTGCACCAATGCCGCACACTCTCATCAGGAGGTCACCATCCCACCTGCTGGGACGTTGACCTCCTTATCAATTCTAGATGAAATAGAGCGTGGAGATTGAAAAAAAAAAAGGTAAAGCATGATTTTAAATGCAGCAGAATGAACCATGCTCAGGGGAGAGGGGGTCCGCTCCAGATGTATTTTGTGAGAAATGATTGGTTCACATTTTGGCCCCCTGTTCCTGCAAATGTGCTCCGCTGTGACTGACAAGATGAATTACAGACATGACTTGTTGTGGGGATTCATCTCTCTGTTGTTGACTCTGGGTCAATACGGTAGATTTTTCTCTTTCTCCCCCTCTTGTCCCAGTCTGACCCTCACTGAGAAAGTGAGGAAGGGAGACAAAGGTATTTGAAAGGCTGATTTTCTCAGATATCCATTTTTTGAAGTAGCTGTTTTCAAGACTAAATCACCAATAGAAAATCAACAGCTTTTTTAGACTCAGCTCTATTTTTTTCTTCCTCGCATATTAACTCCTAACTGCTGTTGTTTTCCTAATACCCCTAATTATTACTCTCTAACAGTAGTCAAGGTCAATTGCTCTTCTCCTGGCTGTATACTGAGCAGTAACTGCGCTTCTTCTGGCTGTATTTGGAGCCGTAACTCTCTATGACCCTGTGCTAACAAGCAGGTAATTTGCCAAACAACTCCCAAATCCCTCCTCTGTGGAGCTTCATTAAATTTGCATGTTCTCCAAGAGCCCTTTTCAATTAATTAATTTAGCAGCGGAGGGAGGGGGGCCGGGAGTCATGTGATTCCACGAAGCCAGTCACACCCTCTCAGGCCCTGATGGGTATGAAAATATCAAGGCTGGGTTGAAATCAAGAAACCCTAATTTGCATTTCATCAAAGCTCTTTATCAGTGATTTTCTGGAGAAAACTGAAGCAGTTTTCCTTCTCAGTCTGCTTCTCTCATTGTCCTGTCTTTGCTTCTCCATCTCCCTGCCTCTCCATTCTTTTACCCGTCGTCCCTGATTGTGGTGCCATAACCACAGCTGGTCCTCAACATGGAAGATAAATCAACCAATTAGGATGTATTATTTTAAGGGCTAGGTCCAAATGCACCAAATCAGTGCTGGCGACTGGAACTGCACCCCACTGAAACTCCTCATATTAATCATGATTACCAACAGGCCTAGTGAGCTGGGAGAGAAAATGAGCTTTTAATTGGGATTCGAGGAGAACGGGATGGCAGTGTCGTCTAACGAGGGAAGAAGAGCGAGGCATCGTGTGTGTTCTTCGCCCTCAGATGTAACAGTTTGTGTGGAGAGAGAAAATCGTTTTTACACCGGCCTTGTGTTAAAACTGTTAGAAAATTTTGTTTGTGTGGTCAGTATTAAGTGCATATTCCTGTCTTTAATATAGCAGTAGCTATATTAAACTGCATGTATATGACTTTAGGGTAAATCAGCCGTTAGTGTTCCCCGCTGTGTGTATGTGTGTGAGTGTGTGTGTGGTTAGCAGGGAGCTGTCAAGCTGGCTCCTAGGGGATACTTATGGCCGACAGCAACATGTAATCTAACATGGAAGACATGCTTGGTAATTACCCACTCCAGGCTCTTTTGGGAGCTCTTTGAGTGACAGCCTGTCCATCTGCATACATGTTAAGGCTTATATGTGGCTTGGATTGTGTGTGTGTGTGTGTGTGTGTGTGTGTGTGGACTGGATCTCTGCCCTTAGTTGCATGCCTCGCTTTGACAGCAGATTGTGGACTTTGAAAGACAAGGCCATCTAACCCCCATCTCTATTTCCTCTGACCAAATCCCAACCCCCCTCTCCTCCCTTCCCCCTCCATTTATCCATATCTCTCTCTTTTTCTTCATCTTCCTCAGTCCCTCTCTCTTTCCCATCTCTCAGATTTGCTCCTCTAGACTAATGAGAGGGGAGAGGATGACACTTATTTCCACAAGATGAATGAACCCTTGTTTGAGGAGGAGGAGGGGAGAGAGGATGGAAAAAAAATGCCAACACGTTTAGGGCCTTAATTGCTTTTTTCCCCCCAAAGAAAGTCAAATTAACATTTAGATGTTCAATAAATGTTTTGTGTGTATCAGTGCTGTTCTGTGTGTGTGTGTGTGTGTGTGTGTATGTGTGTGCGCGTGTGTGTGTATGTGTGTGTGCGTGTGTGTGTGTGGCTCCCAGAATGGAGACGGTAATGAGAGACACACGCTGAGGAGCCGCTGGAGTGTGACGGCAGGACAGACGCTGGCGTCGCGCTGCGCCGATCACACACTCTCCGGCTCAGACTAAATGCCCTCTCCTGGCTGCTGTTTTAATGACATACACGTTATTAAGTCACACATAGTCCGACCACTCAAACATACACACACTTTCAAAGGAAAAGCACTCTTTCCCAGTGAATATATCCCTTCTCGTCATTGTTTAGTAGATGCCTTTGTATTTACTGGAGGGAAAGTAAACAAGATCATTAGAAACAGACAAGTGCTTCTGGGATCTTAAAAGACACTTCTGCATAATTGCATTTTAAAAAGCTTTCCCTCAAAAATACTACACCGCTTTCACATTGTAGTCAGAAGTGGTATAATGTAACTAAGTACATTTACTCAAGTACTTTTTGAGTTACTTGTACTTTACTTGAGTATTCCCAGGTTATGTTACTTTATACTTCTACTCTACTACATTTCAGAGGAAACTATTGTAGCTTTTACGTCACTACTACATTAATCGGACAGTTGCTTTGTGCATTAAGATTTTTAAGATCTGTTTATCAAATTGGTTGCATTGTTATAGATTAAACAACCCAACAGTTTATAAAATGTTAAACTAGCTCCACCTCAACCAACACCAACATTAAAATGCTTCTTACACATCTATGCATCAGTAATGAGAATGAGAAAAATCTAATTTATAATTATCACTTTGACAGAGGCCATTCTGCTGCATAATAAGTACTTTTGCAGGACTTTTACTGTGGAGTAGTTTTACATTGTTGTATGGCTACCTTTGCCCAAGTAAAGGATCTGAATAATTCTTCCACTGCTGTCAGCCTTGCAGGGCGTTTTTCTCCTACCTGGCTTGGTAAGGGTTAATGTGACAGCTGTGTGTGTTCAGTGTGTGTAAAAGATGGGTGTTAGGTCAAATGTGCTGTTTGATAGAGCCCCCTGTCCCCTGGCACTCAGCAGGATCTGTTTAGTGAACTTGAGCTGAGACTGTGTTTAGTAAATATTTAAGGGCCTTGTTCCTACATCCCCACCCACTGTTCGTTACGCGCCATCTTTTATTCATAAATACCAAACTCAAATTAGTTTTCACCCAATTCTGAAATATGAGTGTAATTAAGTATGTTTTCTCTCCAGCTCTGCACCGGCACAAGAGCTCTTTACTAATTAATGAGGGGCCTATTCATTATTCATGAGCTGAGATGAACGCGTAAATGCCTTGGCACCCATGAAAGGCCTGAGTCTGCATGGTGGGGTAGAGTTTGGGAGGTGCGAGGAAAAATCCACATGGGACTGTAACGAAGGAAAGAGGAATGAAGCAGGAGATGGTGAAGGTCTGCAAAATGGATGTGGGGCTCCTCTTCTTAGTCTGTGTTGTAATGTACTGTATGTTGTCCGGGTGTGGCACAGCACACACACACACACACACACACACACACACACACACACACACACACACACAACTGTCTGGATCGCTTCCACAGAGTTTGATGTATAGTGAATTTGAAATCACAGTGAGGTTACTCAGAGCTCTGTTGCGTAATGTCTCTGGATCCTGGGAATACCCTGAACACTGAGACAACAGTGAGAGGCACACAAGTGTGTCCTTACATGGCAGAGACCGAAAAAAGAGGCCTCTTATTTCCACAAGTGCCCCTTGAGGGGACTTTCTCACTGTATGTGGGTAGCACACATAGTTCTGTGTCAGCGTCATCGGCGTCAACATCGGGCTTCCGGGGCTTTTGCCGCAAATGTTTTTTGACAGAGGAAAAAATCTATAATCATCACGAAATGTCAATAATTTAATCCCCGACGACCCCCAACCCTTTCTGCTGCCTGTGTGTGGAGACTGAGGGAGTGGGCGGGGCTGGGTAACGTCCTCTTGTATACACGCTCAGTCAGTCCATCTACAGCCCTCTTTTGGCATGGACACACGGTGTGCAATGCTGCTTCTGCATGACGATGTTCATAACAAATAGCAAAGCCAAATTACAACAATAGACACAGGTCTGTGAGCCAGACATGCAGTAGTACTACAAGCAGACAGTGAGGAAATATGTAAGGTTGTGATATTTATCCTCTTTATGTTTTTGACCTCAATCCCACCCCACCCCTCCAGCTGTTTTCCCTCTGCATATTATGGGTGGAAAATGCAGGTTATACTGTCGGAGTGGTGTAACACAGCTTTTACTAGCCATCTAAAACTGTACTATTGTCTCCCCTTGCACAGAATTCTCCTTCATGGAGCCACTACACTACACTACCCATTTTGTTGGTGCCACTGACTAGAATGAGCTACACAGGGCTCTAGGGCTCTAAAACTTTACAATCTATTTCCAATAACTCGTTTCAAGGACTCTCTGAAAATTGCAGCTTCTTCCACATTATTTCCACCTCAGTCTACCCCCTGTGTCCGAGTTATGGGCTTTTATTTTTCTGTCGTTCACTCTTTATTCTATTACTATTATCCACAGTTTTTACAGAAACATTATAACAACTGCTGTATTATTATTATTATTATTATTATTATTATTATTATTATTATTATTATTATTATTATTAGTGGTAGTAGTAGTAGAATATTGTGGTGGTTGTTGTTATTATTAATATTATTTGAAGGGACTCAAAAGCTGCTTCGTCAGTGTGCATCTTTTCAAATGTAACTGCTAGTGGAAATGAGAGTGTATCTCTTTCTACACGACTACTGTACAGTAGAGCATGTCTCAGTGTCTGTGTAAAAGATCCCACTGCACTCCGAGCCATTTCACCCTCTCAGATTTTTAAAGCTCTCTCCATTTTCAAATGAATAATGCATTTCATGGCCACCGGAAAGAAATTCATATTACATTCTATACATATTGCACGCAATGTACAGTTAGATTTACACTGGCATGCAAGAGTGCAGTATGGTAGTGCAGGGAACTGATGATATTGGAAGACATTTGATAACCCACACTCTATTTTATACTGTGTGAGCACAAAATGTTGTTGTGTCATTAATACAATAATGTGAACGAGGAAATATCCCTGGCAGTACTTGGATAATAAAATGACAATTATCCTCTCAGTCAGAGGATATTCAGTCACAGTAACAAGACCTCCAACTTTGCTCACCAGTTACTGACTTGCACTGAGAGGTGAGAGTGATAAGGCGGTGTATCCTATCTCAAATGTTTAAATTTAGCCTCAGAGAAGCTTGTTTTTTCTTGTTTTTACCTCAAAGTCACATCATAATGAACTCCAGAAAATGCCTTCCTTTATGTATGATGCTTGAACACATTTTGCTTTAGTGGGTAACGATGCCATCTGTGCCGAACTGATCTTCATATATTAAGGACAGAGCGGTTAACTTTCTCCTCAGTGCTGTTTGTGTTAATGCTCTTTCTCTCCTTCTCTTTCCCTCAGAGCCACAGCAACACACCGAGGACAGATCATTTTCAAGGATGCTCTGGCCCAGCAGCTCTGTGAGCAAGGAGGTGAGTAGCAGAGACGACACAGATATACCCCTCTTCCTCCTTAATGACAGAAACATGTGCATATACTTCACTTGCAGGCAGATATATTCATACGTGAATAGATACATATATGTTGAAGCACACATGTGCACCTAGATATATACATATCGTACCCCCTTCTTACTTCCCATTACTGTCCATCAAATGCACAGATTGTCAGAATATGGATGACACAATATGGTTGATATGCTGCTTCTTCATGACAGTGGCATTGCAGCATTTCCTGGCTCTCTTTCTGCCTAATGATGCAGCCAGAGCCAGAGATATTTGGATGTCCTATATTGCCAGCTTAATTTCAGCTTATGCTAAACTCAATCTTTTTTTTTTTTTCGCTCTCTCTGCCAGAGATTTACGCTTTATGGACGACACTTCTTACATCCACTTTCTGTGACAGCCTTAAGTAGCTATTGACAGACAGTGCAGTCCCACTCTGCATGCTGAGTGTGTATAATTGCTTGTTTACAGTAAAGAAGCCTCCTCCTCACTCAAGAACTCCTCCTTGTAGATCAAATTTGACTTTAATGCTAAAAGTGGAGAAGTACACTAACTGCTGCTGGGGTCTAACTGTTTCAGGGGAAAAACAACAACATTTCAGCTTTAAAATATACTTAGTCTTTATTAGAAAAAATAACCTCTGTGGCGAGTCTCTGAGGACTCTTCATTAAGTGTGTCCCTCAGCAGGTCATTGGAGACACTACTGATGATCGTAACACATGCCAGGAAGAGAGTGCTCAATGGCTCCATGCCACTTGGAAAAGATGGGGCACAGAGCCCTCAGTCAGGCCTGGAAGTGTGACAGAGAGAGAGTGGCAAGGCACTTCTCCTCTGTCTCCTTGCCCGAGAGCTCATCCTCTCACCACCACTGACACACTGCCCCAGTCTTCTCCCTCTGCAAATGAAATATCTGCAGCCAACAACAGTCACTTAGTTGTTTAGTGCCAAGGCCCTGCAGTATCACACTAACACACAACTACTCACAGCAGACAAGCTGGAAAGCAGGGATTTAGACTTTACAAGACCTTGGAGGAGGCAAGTTGTGAATGGGAGCAGAGAGCGAAACAAGCACTAAGGTGATGTAAAACATGTAATCTGCAGAGAACATATAGAGGTATGAGAGGTACAGAAGGATGTGAGGTGGGAGAGACAGCGGTGGCAGTGATAAGGGATACATAGGAGTGATAGCTGAGGGATGTAGAGCTATAAATTACTTGTGACAGTTTCTGTCTAATTGGTGAAGGAGGGAGGATAGAAGGACAAAGATGGTTGGGTGAAGAGATAGTAGTAATGAGAACTTGAAGGTCATAAACTGCAGGTGATTTGAGTGTTTGGTAGAGGTAGTGGAGTGATTAAACATCATTAATGAAAGAAAAGTGGGGAAAGAGTAGATCTGAGCGGGTGGCCAACCTTGTTGTAGGCTAGTTCGTTTGACGGCCAATAACGCAATGCAACTTTCTGTTGCTGAACTACGCCAGGAAATCTGAATTACAAATGAGAAATGAACATGCCATGGGCAACAGAAGGCGAAAGGAGGCAGAGGAAAGATGAGAGAAAGGAGGAAACAGAAACAGAAATGGGTCTGATCATTTCTGGTCTCTTGTGGATTGACCGAATAGAGACAAGCATAGTTTTTCTCCACTCAACTGATCCAACTCACCGTAGTGAGTTCCTCTTCCTCTTTCCAAACCAAAACCTGCAACTTCAAAAGAGCTGTGCAGATTTAAAAAAAAAAAACATGAAACTGGAATGTGCAAGGCTCTTGACATAAAAATGAAATTCGAGGACTTCTTTGACATTAAACAAACTGTGCTGTGGTGCAGCCAAAACTGTTTTACTGTGTAGAGAAGTGTAATAATGCAGACACCAACTCAGAAAAAATGCTAAAATGAAAGATAATACATAAATTATGTGTATTGTCTTAGTTCCGTCAGCAAAGTCAGACTTGCCAGCAGGTGAGGCAGAGGCCTGTAGACTTTTCCCTTCCGGTGGGATCAAATAGTCTACCATCCCAAATTTAGCCGCAGAGTGGCAAAGAGAGTGCAGGCTGCTCTGAGCAAAGTTACTATAAATCTAGGCATTAGCATTCAAAGTGGAATAAAAGATACAGGGCCAGCTCAAGCCACTTCAGAAGTTCATATGCTTAAGACTCAAGCTTTGAAGAGCTGGAGAAATGAAAGCTATCTAAAGCAGGGTTATGATCCATGGAGGAAAGGGAGGGAAGGAGGATGGAGGGAGAGAAACAGAGGGCAGGCTTCTCAAATAAGAAGGCAATCAGGGCTGATCAGCCAGGGTGAAGACTTTAAGAACAAATTGGCAGATTTGCCAGGGAGCTAGAAAAAGAAGGTAACATTGGAGTGTGAAGCGTAGCATGATAAAGAGATGGAGAAATACATTATAATGTAAATAAGAGATTTAAGGATAAAGAAAGAAGAGGAGAGGTATAAGCCTTTAACTTGCCGTGGAACGTCTGACATGCAGCACTTTGCTTCTCAGTAACAGAAAGCCTCCCTGCAAGTTCACAGAGACAGGTGTTTGTTTTAATGTTTCCACTCTGGTGTCCCTAAAAGCCTCCTGAGACATACGCAAAGGCTGGATTTGTCTGTGTGTGTGTGTGTGTGTGTGTGTGTGTGTGTGTACATGTGTGTAAAATAATCTGTCTAGCAGTGTTGGGGGATGCCTGGTCCCAGACACACCACTCTCCCCTGTGCTCTCACAGCTCCTTTCTGCTGTGCCAGCACCCTTCTTCACCCCGTTCCTTCATTCAACACCCAATTCATCCCTCCAACTTCCCTTCCAGTTTGCTTTGATCTACACCCCATTATTTCACTCTACAACCAGCACAGAAAAATCCCAAATTTTGTTCTTACTTGTGGATCCAGAAGACAAAACTAATGGGAGTCTGACAAATACTGCTGCAACCAAATGAAATGCACAGCACAACGGTGTAGTTTGTGGCAGCGATCAGCACATTGCCAAATTGTTTGGACAGGCTCCTAGAGATGCTTTAAACCATGACACGGCAAAATGCAAATTGGTGCCACAGTTTTAAATGACTGCAAGTATAAGAACAGACAGGCAGGAGGATGAAACAGAAGTACATTTCCGCACCCACTGAGTGGCCATAAAAAGACTTATTAAGCCCAGATGAAAGGAGCCAAGGCAGGGGATGAGGAGAGTTAGGGGTGGGCTAGCAAGGGTACTGTGTGCAAAAGGGTGGAGTAGTTGTGGGCGTTGAATGCCACTGCAGGCCGTCCATCAGCTCTATCTCCTGACAGCAGGGCCAGCAGTCCCTGCTTTCTACCCAGCTTCGCCAGGTCCTCTCATTTCCAGCGAGGGAATAAATCAGGTCTTTATGGGCCTGGCTGAGTGCACTGCACCCCAGATGGATTATTAAAGGGACATATAACTCAAAGAGGCCACTGCTCCCTGAGGGACGCCTGATCACAGCGCAACAGAGGAGGGACGGGTGGCCTCCACTCTTCCACCTCCTCGCCACCCACCCAGTCTGCCAGCCAGCCTGCTTGCCTGGCTGAACGCCGGCTCGCCTGCCATCCCTCATCGCTCACCAGCAAGAAACCTTGAGACCTCACTATCTAGTCTACAAATATACCCCTCTTCCCCCTTTATGACAGAAACATGTGCAAAATGTCCTGACTGTCTGCTCTAGCCCTCTTTTCTCCTGTTTTTTCCTTTCTCTCTTCCCACTCTTCTTTTCTGATCTTCTGCCATTAAGATTTTTCCTCTTGTGCTATTTTGTTTGTGTAATTGTTTTTGGAATTACCTTAATTACTCGACTTCAGCAGGCAAGGGGTGATGATATGTGGAAGTATATGCGTTTTGTTTCCCCTCATCTCTAACATATTGACAGCCATGGGATGTTTGTCAAAGAGATAAACACAAAAAGTCAAAAGCTGCATCCTAAATAAGCCAGTCCTCTTGTTGTTGAGACACCTGGCTAGACGCCTTAATTCTGACTATTGTGAAGAAAAATATCTCTTGTCTTTACCTTGGATTCCACCTTTACTTAAAAACACAGCCAGAAAAGGTAACACGGAAATTGGAAAATAGTAGTGATTGTTACTTTTCTACCGGTCTCCACTCACCTATGATTATTATAATGATGCCAATTGAAGCCCACACAAAGGCCCTGGTTTTCGTTGAGTGGAGTGAAGTGGCTGCAATCTGACCTTGGAGAACCATTTCTTTCTAGTCATTGTAGAAAGAAAAACAACAGCATCCTGCATCCTGGTGAGTCAGTAATTGCAACCGCCAGTTAGACGGGAGCGACTCGACTTCAAACGCGATTCACGTTTTTAGGGATGTGAGTCAGACGAAGGAAAAAAGAGCAAACGAGAGGAGGACAAGGGAGATTGGGAAGAGTGGGTGCAGTTTACAGAGTGAGGAGAAAAAGAGGAGAGAGAGGAGATTAGAGCAGGAAGATGGAGAGAAGAGGGGGAGAAGACTTAACATGACTTGTGCCCTGCGCTCTTTGTGCCGAGATGTCTGAGTAAGCCAAAGCTTATGCTCATTTAGTCCCCCCCTTGTATCACCCCAACCCTGCTCATCAGCACCCATCCGATTTTAGTCCCGGTGTAGTTTATTGAGAATCTCCTCCCTTTTGTTGCTCCTGTTTATATGTGTGCATATGTGTGCATGTGCATAGCAGCGAAATAGCAGAGAGGGTTGGGTCAGCTGTGGAAGGCAAAGCCATATGTGTGCATTTCTGTGTGTGTGTGTGTGTGTGTGTGTGTGTGTGTCTCTGCATGCTTGTGAGTATAAGCCCTGGCCAGGGAGATACAGGCATTAGCAGAGATGAGCTGCAAATAGAGGAGGCAGTAATTGAAGTCTTTAAGAAAGTGAGAGGGGATTAATCCAAGTGAAATGAGCGCCACTGTCTGCTCCCGATGCGTGGAGGGTTAGGCAGAGAGAGACAGAATGGGTGCGAATGGAGGGGTGGGCAGGAGGGAGAGATTGTGATAGAAGGAAAGTGAGAGAGACAGCAGGAGAGCGTGATGAAGCATGGAGAAAGAAAACTGTAAATGAGGCCTTTTTGGAAGCTTGAAGGGATTATCCACCCAAAAAAAAAAAAAAAAAGAATCTTTGGGCCTTTCTCCAGCCAAATGGCCTCACTAGAAAGACTGAGAGTGATTTCGAATGGTTTGTTTAAGAGAGATGGGAGGAGACTGTAGAGAGCAGAATACCAACCAGGCATTTATTACTGTATGTCAGTTTGAGAGGGTGGATTACCAGGAATCAGGTTTTAGTACATGCCCTTTTCAGGTTGAATACGTAAGATGAACACATACTCATGTAAACTGAGCACACAACTGCATATTTCATTGTTATTGTAGTTTAATAAGAATATTAATAAGGCACAAGAAACATGAGAGAGTGCTGGGATTGACAGCTCCTCTAAACATGTTTTGAATCAGCAGACACTGGAGGATTAGAGGGTGAGGAAGGGAGAGAGCGAGAGAGACGGAGAGGGAGGAAGAAGGCCCTTTGATCTGCTTTTAATGGGCTTCATCGTCAAGCCCGAGCTCCAGCCATTGAGCTAAGCGTCAGGGCCCACCAGAGCAGCAGCAACAGTCGCAGCCACTGAACCCCCTAGCTCTGTCACACAGGCCACTAAGACTCCAACTTCTACAGTCAGCATGAAACTTTACCAGCACTGAATAGTAAATCCATTGCTAAGTGACCAGCATTTGGATCCAATAGGAAGAAATGAGGGCAGCTAACGAAAGTGAAGCTTGAGCTCAAAGTAAAGACATGTGCAGAGCCATTACTATAGTAAGAAACCTTTTTTTTGATAATCCCTCCTCTCTTGATTCAGGTTCTGTTGTTTATAAGGGGTTTTAGGTGGGCTTTCTCAAATGTAAGCCCCTCTCTGAGAGGACATTTGAGAACTGCGGTTAGGTTTGAAAGAAAGACTTAAATATCTTGAAATGAAAGTTTGGAATTAGTCTTCAATGTGTTATCTTAGTGTGTTTCATCAGGTGGGCAGGCTCATCCTGGATGGAGAATACTGTGGCAGATTATCCTTCTCTTCAGTCAGGAGTAAGGCTGTCTTAAAAAAAACCCACCTACCAGAAGCAGAGTAAAGCAGCTCAAAGGGATTGAAGGGTGACATGTTCATGTGGCCACTGTACCACTCAACAGTGACTGATCATGAAACAAGGTTAAACTCAAATTCTCTAATATGGCTGTGCAACATCAACTCTGCAAATTTGCTTAACAAGATAAAACAAAGATGTGCACATTGCATTATTTTCTCAATGGATGAATCTTAAATATACAGCAGAGAAGTTCTTCAGTTTGATTATCACCTGGTCTGAGTTTAATAAATTACATCCACCAAACTGTGTTATTTATCACACCTTCCCCGTCTCTTTTTTCTATGTGTGCCAGCTAATAAAACAAAGTTTCCACCAAACCAATCTATCAAAAATTCCTCAGTTTGATTTATTAAGTACTAAACCTCACTATGTACTACCTCCTCCATCTTTTCTAGCACAAAGGTCACACCCATACTCTGCAACTTTATGACATTTTGCTAAAATGTGGTTCCAGACTGTATTCTACAAAGTGTTCTCAGTGATTGAGTTAGACCCAGTGGGGTTTTTTTAAAACCCATGTTTGATTCATTAAGTCTTAACACTCTCTACCCCCCTGAATTCACCTCCCTCCTCTTCTCAGAGCTGTGTATCCCCCGAGAGAGATTGATGGTTGAGTGTGTTAGCTAGGCAGTGGCCACAGATTACAGCACACAGGCGCCTCTGGGGAGGATGGCGGTTAATTGGCATTGAACCGTTAATCATGGCCGCCCGTCCTTTCATTACTGAAAGGAATTAACATCAGCAGCCAGGAGACTGCAGCCGTGGCCGGCCAGGACACAGAGGAAGTTTGTTTCACTCAGAGATGATTTAAGAATGGGCCCATTTCCCTGCACTTACTAACTAATACACACTTTATCCATGCAGTTAACAATGCAAAACTGCACAGATATGAAAAGACTGTGAAGTCTGTACATTTACTTGTTCATATACTAACATGAAGGTTCATACATGCGCCTCTCCAGCTCTTGATCTGCCCACGAAAAGTATCTGCCTGCTAGTTAGGCCCAGGACTGGCATCAGAAAGACTGGCTGACTATACCTGTACATGCAAGATGTTGCCACTGTATGACTCTCTTCTACTTTCTTCTTCTCTGTCTGTATCAGCTCCAACCGAGTCCCCATTGAGACCAAGTCTTGGTGAGTCTGCATTTAATTTCATGCTGTTACTTCTTTTCTTTTGATATTATAGTCACAGAGGTAATTACAACATGAAAAGACAAGGTATCATACAGATTACGTCTAACTGCGAGCATATGGTGTATGTGTGTTGTGTAGTGGAGCTCCATGGTAAACATGCTGTGCTGCGTGACGACTTTGACTCCAACCTCCAAGGAGAGCTGGACCCGAGCATCTGGTAGGTGAAAAGGTTATGACTCACCTTGTAATCTTAGGGTGCAATCACTATCTACATTTTCGGTGCTCTCCCTTGTAACTCAATCTTGTCTTTTCTTCTCTCCTCTTCCCCCACGCCCTCTCCTCGCAGGTCTGAGTGCAGTAACTGTGAGGTGGGAGAGCAGTGTGGTGTACTGATGCATGGCAGAGCGGTCACTTTCTGTGAGCCCTTTGGAGAGCGAGAGCTGGTAACTGCCATGTTTGACCACACTGAGACCGCTTTACATTTTACGGCCCATTGACCATACATCCAAACCAACCACTCAGTAGCCACAACCACAACTACAGTAAATTACAGCATACCAGCTGTGACCACAGTAGAATCTCATGCTCAAACATCTGTATCTCTGTAAACTCTCCACAAACGTCTACACTGCTGTGTCATTCTGACAAAGAAGGTGATGTCTGATTGTGGTAAAGGGTTGGAAATTTGCCTGGCCTAGTCTAGCCTATTGGAAATGAATTTTAGCAACAATCAATCAAAAAAGACATTTTGCAATTTACTATTATCTGTTCCATTTATAGTGAGAACATTTGTGTGTATCTGGTTAGCAAAAGCAAGCTTAGATGAAACAAAATCACACGTGTTTGGTTTGTTTACATGTGTTAGGCTCGGCGTGACTAACATGCCCAAATACATCTGACTGAGTAGTCCTACCTCAAACAACACATAACTAAAAGTAAACATGGAGCCAATACCATGAAACAGTTTAATGTTTTTTGGCCCATGTTTGTGGTAAAACAGAAAAGCATGCTGACGTTGTCCAGCTTAAAATGTGTGGAAATAGAAGAAGTGATATTGCTTCCTGCACATTTACATAAGTAAATGTATGTGTCTCATGATTTGTTTGTTCTATTTTCATTCTTTGTGTCAACAGGTTACAAATATTTGTATATAACTTGTACATAAAAGCTTTCTTTCAGTCATCTGCCAACTTTAACTCAAAATATTACAGCACCTGTTTTCCATCTATGAGATTTTGCTCCAGCAGCGTTAGCCAAAACTAACTTCTCATAGCACTGCAGGACACACATTTTAGAATGGCCTGCATAATGTTACATATAAAAGTGAAAATGAAAACAGAAGGAGCACAAATGACTGAATATCATACCATGATCACTCTACAGTAAAGTGCAGTAGTATTAGGCCCACACACACATCATGCCAACACACACACATACACTCGTAATTGCTTATCAAACCTTTTCATGCCCTCTGTCTTTCTTTATAAAGTAGATTTCAGATGGTTTATTCTGCTGTAAGAGATGAAAGCCAGTCAGCAGCAGAGAAGTGTTTAGTGCCCCGTGAATCTATTTACTTCTCTGATAAACAGTCACTTTGTCTGTCACAGTTCCAAATGTTTGATGCCGCTGCCTGGCAGCTCTTCTGTCAAGTCCAACAAGCGTGCACGTCCAGAAACACAGAAACATTTACACACAGATAGTCACAAATACAACCTCATGAACAATGACAATATACATTCATGTACACACATCTTTTGCTTCGCTTGCACTCTCTCTCTCTCTCTCTCTCTCTCTCTCTCTCTCTCTCTCTCACTCACTCACTCTCACAAACACACACACTAAAAAATTAACATAGTAACATTTTATATATGAATTTATTGAAACTATACAAGAAACAAATGCTCCACCTACTTGCCATTTAAAGAGTAGCTTACAGTAACACCAGATGTTGTTTTACTCACCTCCAGTGTTTGAAGTTTTCACCCTTCTGCAGTGATATAGAAATGTCTTCAGAAGGGTTGAAAACACTTGACGTCATCGTTAGATGTGGTTACAGGTGCAACAGACTTCACACTTCAAACCAGAAAACATTAGTGAAACAAAACTTGGTGTTAAGCTAAAAACGCTTTGCTGCTTTAGTGCAACAACAAATCATATTGGAAATGCCTCCAGATTTGATTATTTATGGGTGATATCCTAAACTACCTTGTGTATCTTCCCCAGACCACTGTACCTCTCAACACTAGCACAGCCTCAGTCCTGCAGTTTGCCCTAGGTGAGTATTAAATCTTCACACGCATTGCAAACAATAACTACATTAAGACAGGATTTGTATAACAGGCTTATGTGTGAGATCTTTTCAGCCCTGTTTAAATATCTTAGCCCTGCGTGCAACAGTCTTTTCCAGCCAGGACAATAGATCCCTTTGTCATCCTCAAGAAATAGGCATTTTTTGCCCTGTTACATGTCAGTAAGCCAACTGGTACGCAGTGTATTTCTGTATGTCTCTCTCTCTCTCTGCTCTGCCTCTCCTATCACAATAATGAATGATTTATAGTATTCTGGAAAGACACCCAGAAGGCCATGGCAAAGTTTTTAGAGGTGTTGTATTTTTCATGTCCATTACATGCATCCGCCAGTTCTCATGGGAACGCGACTAGGAGGAAATAAGAGTACATGCTGTAGCCACAAACCCTCTCACCCTCACCCCCCCTCCTGTAATTCTCTTTCTGTCTCTTTTCCCATCTCTTGTTCTGTCTGGCTGCTCTCTGGTTTGCAGGTCATTAATATGAGTTTGTGATGCAGTAATGTTATGTATGGAGCAGTTCAGTAGAGCAGTGCAATGAAGTGGTGGCAGGTTAATGCACGGCTGTATTCAGTGGGGATGGAGCAGCACAGCAGGACACTGACCTGACATGGACGCTGCACACCGTAAGGCGGTGTGGGAGAGCAGGGATGGGGAGAGGAAAGGTGGGGGGCGTGGGGGTTAGCCTGCTTCCTCCATTAGCAACCTTTGACCCCGCCAACTCCCGCAGCACCCTCACAAACTCGCATTTTAAAGGCGCAAAAATAGTCTGATCCCACACAAACTAGTCAAACAGAAATGCACAAGAACATGGGCACTCACACACAGATGCATGAACAGTATCTAGCTGTAGTTGGCTACAGAGTCTTTGGTCCTACATCAGCATTTCTCCTCCGATAACCTCTGCCCAACCTCTTCATACCGCCTCATAACTTCTCTCAGCCCTGTTAAGTTGCTGATCACTTAGTTCTACCATGACACCATTTAGACATAATTTTCCACTTGGCTGAGGGAGGGAATATGGGAGCAATCAGTCAGAAGAAGCCACCACGCCGTGCCTGGCTGTCCCTCAGGGCATACAAAGGATCATTGCCCTTCTGATAAAATTCAATTGCTGAAAAAAGGAAACCAGCTAACACATTCTTCAGCTGTTCCCTCAACAGGAGTGTGTTAATGGTCATACATGTCTGTCCTCTGTGTGTGTTTGTATTCCCCAGGCTCAGGCTCCTGCCGGTTCAGTTACTCAGACCCCAGCATCACTGTGTCATACAGCCTTAGTGGTAACGTGAACACCTCAGATGACTGGATCACACTGGAGAAGATCAGGTCTCTCTCGCTCTCCTCTTCTTCCTTCTTCCTCATCCATCCCACAGTCCTTCCATCTGTTATGAACACCCGCCCTCTCTTTTTTCCCTCATTCACACCTCCCCCTCTCAATTTGTCATTCCTCTCCTGTTTGTATATCTGTGATCCCCCTGTTTTTCATCCCTCTCTCTATTTAGTCAGCTCTCAAACAGAGGCATGATGTAATGATACTGTCTTCTAACTACAATATGTGGCTGCAGTAAGTGACTGTTATGCTTTTGTGTAGACAGAAACCAAATCACAGATCAACTACAAAATCACTTGGACTCATTCTGCTCCTGCTTTTCTCTCTCTGTTTCACTCTCATCATAACGGCATGCAGTGTTTGTCCATATTTGGCTATGTCAGCCTTATTTTAATGATTAATGATGATTATTTAAAGCATAAACATGTAACATTATTTGCATAAACACAGCACACACACACACACACACACACACACACACACACATACACACATGCATTCACCAAGACCCTCATGTTGTATGCTTTCCTCTCCTCTAGAGCCCCTACCAACAGCAGCACCGTTGTCCACCTGCTTCCCCTGCCACATCACTCCAGGGCTGATGCCGTTCGTCTCCGCTGGTCTCAGGAGGCCCCCCAAGGCCCCGAAGGCTATGAGTCCTGCTGGGGGCTGGACAACATGCTGCTGGTCAATGCTGCTCACAGAACCCCCCTCATGGAGGACAACTTGGACCCCTTAGACACTGCCAACTGGCTCTTCTTCCCTGGAGCTACCGTCAAGGTACACTTATAAACCAGTGGACATTTACATGGATTCCCTACTTTACACATGGATTTCATTCACAAAGGGTCAATGCCCTGTGGTTAGAAATATAATAGAATGACCAGTCAAATTAATAAAGAAACTCGCTGTTGCTTGAAAGACAGATTTTCACAACTTATGCTCCGCTGCATGTTAAAGCAGAGTAAATACCATAATCATGAGGTGCTTTCAACCTTAGAGCAGGGGAGGAGCATTTCCACATGAAAAGTGTTCCAGTTTACAGTTTATTTTGTTAAGACGCTACTTTGCTACTGGTTGCATGTGTTAACACCTGTGTTCTTATTGGCCAGCATGCCTGTCAGTCCGAGGGCAATGCCCTGTATTTCCATGGTGGTGAGGGCGCTGGCCAGAGCTTTGCCTCCACCAGAGACATTGACCTGCATCGTGAGGAGGGAAGGAGCTACTGGGAGGAAGACTTTGAAAGCCCACCCTCAAAGTAAGTCTAGATGATGGTCTCATTTCTTCCCCAAGTCCTGTTTACTGGATTGTTTTGTATAAAGTAAGTAAGTAATCTTTATTTTTATTGCAACTCTCAAAACCACAGTTACAAAGTGCTTCACAAGTGCACATAAAAAACATAAAATACAACAAAACAATTACAGGAAAAGGTCATACTAGACAATTAAAACTAAATATGATACAAACCGCAAAATACCCCTGGAGTAATACATTATTAAAATGCCAATCATTACAGATTTACAGGTTTTTAAAAGCTGTTTAAAATGTGGCACTGACTCAGCTGACCTGATAGTGAGGGGGAGTTTGGTCCACAGCAATTAATCTAATATAGTAAAAACCAAATGTGGTTGCCAGACCTGAGGCAATAGTCTTTAATGGTTTTGAAAGATCAAAATATATAACAAAGCCAAACCATAAAGGTTTAAAAGGAACCAAAAATAATCTTAAACTGAAATAAAAACCAAAATAACCCAAGAAAACATGATGCTTAATGAATGTAGGGTCAGTTTTGGATGATAAATTTGACTTTAGCACCAGGCTACATATTACCTGGGAAAGAGAGTTGACAGAGGGGGATGATTTTGGTAGGATGTCAGGGCTCTAGTATTCCTCTGTGTGTATACATGCACGTGCTTTGACACCTGTCACTTGTCATATGTCAAGTGATGTGACATGCAGCGTGTTGCAAGTCAAGCTTGGCGGCTGACACAGGTGAATGCCATGCCTCTGACTGCTACACAGACAGGAGTCCATCTGTTCAGATTGAAACACATACACACACACATACACACAAACACACACCGGACAGCAGACAGCAAGGAAACACTGTCAGAAGCACTGCAAGAGGTAGAGAGATAAAAGAGGAGAGATGATAGATAGTGTTACTGCCAGAGAGTAATTAACAGGCCTCATGCAGCAGATCTGTCAGTACGTTTTTCCATTAATGAGAAGGACCTCAAACAGGAGTGTGTTTCTATGGCCGCCCCACACCCTCACACCTTCCTTCAGCATGCCAACATGCTACACTGCATGCTAGCTCTCACCCATCAGGCGTCATGGGCTGACACATGTGTGAGGTAGGCAGGGAGGGTTTTTGCTTGTATTAATGCTACACTCCACTAAGTGTCATTTAACCCAACACTGGCTGTGACAGAGACACACCAGATTATATACTGCATGGCAGAAAATAGAGAGGAACGGGGGGAAAGGAAGGGGAGAGAAAGAGAAAGAGGGAGGGGAGACAGAGGAACACAGGAGAGGGCTGACACACTGAGTTAACTTCTGTCAGTGCTAATGAGGATCCTCTCTCCACTGTGCAGAAATGTGTGTGTGTGTGTGTGTGTGTGTGTGTGTGTGTGTGTGTCCTGTGTGTGTAAGTCCTCTTACAGGTGATTTATGCTGTATTCCTGGCATTGCGTGTTTGTATACTGGCAAGGTGTAAATTATGGCAACTGTTAACTGACTTCAGTAATACTCCAGAGGGAGATGCAGTGTAAAAGAGGAAATCTATAAACACAAGTGTTTGCATCCTGTAATTTCTGTGTCTGTGTGCTGTTATGTCAGTAAAGTCTCATTTGGGGTTAATGTTTGGCTAAGATTAAGTGCTTGATATTCACAACAAATGCAGCCCCTCTGTTTCATTTTCTATTCTGACTGTAAAGTATATATTCACATTACGTTGGTATTTTCAGGCTTATTTTCCTTCTTTAACTAAACTTACTCTCAAGAGTAAATTGTTGTTACTTTTAAACTATATTCAGGCCATAAACCATCTGACTGTGAAAAATATGAGCTACCAATGAGTTATTAAAGTTTTTTTAAGAGTAATACATCATGTGGCATGATTGCTTGAATGGCTTGTTTTTTAGAATTAGTAATGTTGTTGAAATACTGCCTCATAAATTTAAGGTACCACTTATTCTCCAAAATAAATATATTGCATTTGGACATAACCATTTTGTGTTGAGAAACTTATTTTACTTACTAAACCAGCCCTCCCTGTCTGCGTTTTTTTTACTCAGCTGGGACATAGAGGGAGCTGACTATGGGACCCAGTGTGGAGAGATTGAGTCGGGCTCAGCTCTAGTGTTTGAGAAGGAAGGCCGGAGGAGAGTGTGCACCCCCTACCTCGACACCACGTCTTATGGAAACCTTCGCTTCCACTTTACAATGGGTATGGAAACCCTCCATCCATAATACTTTGGCATGCATTTGGGTTAAACAACAGTAGCTTTACATAAACCATTGTTGTGCACGCGTCCTTGCTCTTCGTGGTGTATTCACCAATATTTTTTGCGCGTGTTTAGGTGGTGGCGACTGTGATCCAGGAGAGTCCCATGAGAACGACGTGATTCTGTTTGGAAGGTCTGAAGGCAGGAGGGAACGTGTGGTGCTCGACACCCTTCCATACTCTTCTTACAGGGTGAGACCTATGCAACATATTCACACAAAAAAATATGTACTTTCTACTAAAACCTTAGAGGTAATTAACCTGAAGTGCTCACTTTACTGCACCCCAGTAAATTGCTATTAATACCATCACAGTTCATTTAAATTCTAGTCCAACTACCCTACCATATAAAATTTTCAAACTTTTAATTAAGTGGCCGGCATGTTATGATGGTGGGTTTTTAGGTGTTAAACTACTATAAAGCCCTGTTTTTTGACTACATACTCTAGATCACTACAGCCATTAATAGAATTAATTAAGAATCAAATGTTTGGAATAGCTTTTGATTGTGTAAAATATATCACATAAATATGTTTACTGCTGAACCAGCACATTCCCAGACTTGACTGATACATTTCTATCAGAGATTTAACTACAAGATGATTAATAGATCGACAGGTATTTTGATTGAACTGATTAATCGTTTAAGTCATTTTTCAAGCAAAAATGCAGAACGTTTACTTGTTCCAGCTTCTCATCTGTGAGGATTTGTTGCTCTTCTTTATAATATGTGATAGTAAACTGAATATCTTTGGGTTTTGGACAGTCGGTCAAACAAATCAAGCAATTTAAAGACATCATCTGGAGCCTTAGGGAATCGTGATTGTAAAAAATTGCTGACTTTTCACTATTTTCTAATTAGTATCTTCCCTCTGGTCTGATCTATTCATTTTATCCTCCGTTCCTCCTATCTCAGACTCCTGCGGTGGTGTCGGTGGCACTGCCCACTGAGCTACAAACACCAGTCACCCAGTTCTGCCTGGAGCAGCAGTCACATGGGGGTGCCAACCGCCATGTGTGGGCCGTGGACTTCATGCAGCTGCTCCCTGTGCTGCCTGGCACCCACACACATGTCGCTCAGTTCTCCATCAACCTAGGCTGTGGCTCCTACCAGCCTGCCAACAGGTGTGACACATTTTAAAACTAGGTTAGGCAGTGCTTTTATGTGGCAATATCACCTCTTTTTTAGACAAACTCATGAAATTGGGCTGCAACAAAGGAGACCTCCACACACCCTAGATTATCTCTGTTATTTTGGTGTCAAGAATGGTAACTGGTGCACAAGGGAAACTTAAGGGCATAATGCCATAATGCTTCTAAACAGCAGCATCTAGAGAAAGCTGAACTCAGTTGGCCTCTAAGAATAAGAAATGTGAGTTCAAGGAGTTTGTTAAGATCATGTTACATTATTTCTGGTTTAATTCCTCAAGGTTCAAACTTTTGCTGTAATTTGAAGCTGCAAATGTACTTAATTGCGTAGTTCAGTTTTCATAAAAGAGTAGAGGTTGTAAAGGGACAGGCTTTACAGTGGAGTCATTTACTCTTTTTTTACTTAATCTAAGTTCAGAGCACTTCAGTCATTACACTATTTTAGATTGAAAATTAAAATGTTGAGATAAGATGTTCTCTGTTATTTTTCATTAGCGTGAGTCTGGAGTTTTCCACCAACCACGGCCGCTCCTGGTCTCTGCTCCACACTGAGTGTCTGCCAGAGCTCTGTGCTGGACCCCATCTACCTCACAGCACCATCTACTCATCTGACAACTACAGCGGGTATGAATGAGTCTGCACCTCTGTATGTGTGTGACTGTGCTCGTGTGTATATGTCAGTCAGTCACTGTGAATGTATTTTGTCTCACCAGGTGGACCAGAATCTCCATCCCCTTGCCCAACGCTGCCCTGTCAGAGACTACGCGGTTCCGCTGGAAACAGTCCGGCACTGGAGTGGGCAGCATGTGGGCCATAGACAATGGTTAGTACAGTACTATACATACAGTTTACATGGTACACTCAGTGTCATGAAAAACAATTGTTTTCTTGTTTACTTGGACCCCACAATTAAGTCCAAAACCTCCTCCTTTCAGGTCCCAACCTACAAAATACAGTGTCACATACATTTTTTATTATAGCTCAGCTAAATATGCAAAAAATGACTTTTTTTGCAGTAAAAGAAAATTTAATTTCCATCCCTGTGTTTTGCTTCAGTGTATATTGGTCCAGCCTGCCTTCGTTTCTGCTCTGGGAGAGGACATTGTTCTCGCACAGGCTGCAAGTAAGGATCTGCTTTTTATTAAACCAAATAAATCCAATGTCTCTCCTTCAAAATGAGTCTGCTCATTATCCACCTAATGCCTTACAGCACCAATCACCATTCAAAATTAATCAGATTGTATTATGGTTATGATTTATTAATGGATTTTCATTATCTCTGTCTTCTTTTTCTCATTTATATCCCTCACTCTTTTTAATGTCTCCCCTCTCCTCTCCTCTCCCCTCTTCTCCACTCCACTCCACTCCTCTCTTGTCTTTCTCTCTCCACCTCCCAGGTGTGACCCAGGCTTCAGTGGTCCAGCCTGTGAGCTTGCCTCCCAGACCTTCCCGGCTTTCCTGTCGGAGGGTTTCTCCAGCCCACGCCTCTCCTCCTACCACAGCTTCTCCTCACTTCGTGGGGCTGAGGTCAGCTTTGGCTGTGGCGTGTTGGCCAGCGGCAAGGCCTTGGTCTTCAACAGGGACAGCAGGAGACACTTGGTCACTGCTCCACTAGACAGTTCCCAGGCCAGGTATTGAAATTGCTGATAAAGGACAGAATCATAAATGTAAAAACAGAAACAAACGTGTTTTATACACATACAGACATAAGCAGAGACACGAGGGAACACACATGAGCGAGCTTGTACAAACATATACATGCACATCAACATTCACACAAGCAGATTTTGATTGTGCTGATTTTGCCATCAGTAGATTACTTTGTAAAACCGTGGCTTGTCTTCATCAGGTGTCTTTACTTCTGATTTATACTGCAAATGTTCCAGCCAGTCAGCTATCCACTCTCCTCCTGCGTCCATCCCTCTTTCCCTCATACTCTGTGTTCCTGTGCTGGGAGATGGATTGTGATCATGGGGAGAACTGCAGATGAGAGGAGAGATGAAAAGAGAGGATGAAAATGTGAGAGAGAAAGATAGAGAGGGAACGATGAAGTTAGATATGGCATCTGTGTTAGATTGATTATGCCTGTTGTGGCTCTCAGTGTGCCACCTGATGGCCATATTTAATGCCAGTTTCCTGGCTGATTGAGTGAACAGCTGCCTGAAAGAGGAAACTGCACCGCTATTGAAAGCACAGCTCAGCCAAGGACAGAGAGCTGGGGGGGTGACTGGCAACCCGAGACAGAATGGAAATTATAATAAATATTACATTAGTATAGATGATGATAATAAACATAGACACATAAGAGGACGAAAACTCATGCTACATTAGAACTATATAGAGTTAACATGAATACATGGATATAAACTCTGACTCTCACTCACTCTCTCTCCCTCCACCTCCTCATCTAATTGCGTCCTCATTCATTTAATCATCTCATCCATCATCCTGCCACCTCCCTCCCACCTCTCTGCTCTGCGTGACTTTCTGTTTATCTACCCTTTTACCCCTCTCTCTCTCACCTCTCCTTCCTGAACACACTCTTGGTAACCTTACTTTTTCTCATCATTTATCAACCTGCCCTTTTCTCTCTTTCTTTGTCATTTCCTTTTACACTTTGTATGCCCCAACTGCTACTGCACTCCCCTTCTCTCTCCAACTGGCCCTATTCTTTCTTGCTTTCATTCTTTTTCATATTCTTGCTTTCATTCTCTGCAGGTACCTACAGTTTACGCTTCGCCTGGGCAGCCGTAGCACCCTGAGCTCATGTCCTGCCCCAGACCAGCCAGGAGAGGGTGTCCTGCTGCATTACTCCTCAGACAATGGCATCACCTGGACGCTGCTGCAGCACTACGCTTACCAAGGCTTCCATGAGCCAAGGTACCTCCTATGTTTAGAGTGTGTGCATTGTGATGTGTGTGTGTCTGCCTGCACACGCTTGTATGCTTATGATCCCACAGAGACACTGTAACTCCATTATCACACACATTTACGCTGCTAATGGAGGTGCTGAAGGTGTAAGCCACTGGGACCCATTGAGTCAGTTAGTGGCATCTATGTATGTAATGAAGACAAAGTGTGCTGGGTTCCAGCTGCGCAGGCCGGGTCTCAGAGCTCTTCATCAGCACTAGAAAGGTCAACAGAGGCCAGTGAGTCAGGGACAAGTTCTACACAGCTATCTGACCTGCAAGTGCAAGTGCAGGTTCTAACTGTATCAACATAGAAACCACCATGATAAAGGAATCAGTCTTGACAAAGAGAAAAAAAGGTCTTTGTGGCTTACAGAGTGGGCTATAAGAAAGTAAAGAGTGACATAAAATGCTGTATCCATAAATCTTGGTTATATTGACCATCTGCATTGTGTCAGAGTCTATTTAAGATTGTCCAAGTGTACATTATTTACAAACAGCAGATTGCAATTATGTGGGCTTTAGATCCAAGTCAGAGTCTGAATCACAGTTCAGTCAGCTTGTGATTAATTCCAGCTAAAATGTTTGGCATTATGGTTTACATTTGTGCGGTTGTGACTATGGGGCATGCACTACTTACATCGAGCAAACTTTCCATTAAGTGTCAATAAAGTTCAGTTTGATAATCTCTTTCCCCCCACCAGGATTGTGTCAGTTGAACTCCCGTCCGGTGCTCGTAAATTTGGCGTGCAGTTCCGCTGGTGGCAGCCGTACCATTCAGGTCGTGGTCACGATGTGTGGGCCCTGGACGAGATCAGCATGACCTCTGTGCTGTTCAACACTATAAGTCTCGACTTCAGCAACGTGCTGGACGTCACCCAGAGTCTTGGTTTCTATCTTGGCCATGTCCAGCCCTACTGCCAGCATGACTGGACCCTCAGGTAGGAGACCTAATGCTCTGATACAAATACTGTATTGGTCAGTGTTTGGCAACACCATTTGAATGCTTTTGTTTTTAATTATTTGACAGGTTGTCCAATGGGTCTGGACATGATTGAATAGTTAAACATTCTTAGTTACTATTCTTAGTTACTATTTACAATAGTAATTTGCATCTCCATTTTGTCCATAAAGTCACTATGTGTAGAATTGTGCTTAGGTACACAGTCTCTGTAATGAAAGCAACACATAGACTCCACCTATTTCCACCAGGATTGTCTTTATGCCTACATACAAAAAAATATGCCATCAGAACAATTTGAAAGATGCTACAATCACATAAAAATTCTACACATAGTGGCTTAAAGATCGTTTACCACAGCATGACATTCAGTATGATATCCTCTCTGCCTCCATGTTGTACTAGTTTCTCCGGTGAGCCCAGCCCTGGCTCCAGTATCCGTTATGTGGAAACTCAGTCAATGCAGATCGGAGCCTCCTACAGTCTACAGTTCTCATTGGTCATGGGCTGTGGCCGCGAGCCCTCCCCTCACATTGACACTCAGGTCCGCCTGGAGTTCTCCACCAATCACGGCCTCACCTGGCACCTGGTCAAAGAGGTAAGGAGCGTGAAACGTATTCAACTTTGTTCCCCATGTTAAGTGGTGGTTAACATCCAATCCCTTTTGTTTTCACAGCCTGGCCCGCACCTTTGTTTATGACCAAAACTTGTAGAAGTCATCCTGGAGAGAGACAAGGAAACATATCATTTATTCATGATCATGAATATTGATTTACCCATTACAGCCTCAGTAATAAAGTGTAAATAATGAGAGTCTTTAAATGTGCCACTTTGTTTCAGATGAGAAATTATCGCAATTACTTTTTATCATCCTACTATTAGCAAATACATGGCAATACTTGAATCAGCAAGCAGATTATCTTCCCATGATTCAACAAAGATTTTCTGTGATCACAACTGGCTCATAAATATTCATAAGGCACCAAAGTATCTGCCAAGTTTTTCATTGCCTTTGGAATTGAATAGGGCGTAATGAGTCCTCCATCAGTGAATTTTCTCTAATTCTCCCATGTGCATGAAAATGCAGTCATCTGGCAAGTGCAGAATGTAACTCACTGAAAGTCCTGTACTGTTAATCCTTGCTTGTCTTCCAGTGTTCAAGGTCAGAGATACTGTAATCCTGCATTAGCCTTTTATGTGCATACCCTGTGGGGCAAATGCAGCCTCAGGGTGTGTCTGCAGTGTATCATGCAGTTTCTGAAGAATTTAGCTACAGAACAAAATCCACAATGATACATTAAAAACTTTTATGAATCCTTAGTAATCAACATTAATATATACAATAAAAAGTGTATCATAATGAAACCCCTCACGTCTTTCACCTAGGCCTGTCTGCCTGGCATGCCAAGCTGCTCTGAGTTTACAGCTCCCAGTGTCTACCACCCATCAGAGTTCAAAGACTGGAGACGCATCACTTTGTCTCTGCCTCAGAAGACATGGTAAGTAATGCACATCTGTACAGTAGACATAGAAGAAAAGATTCACAAAGTGCCCTCTGGGATGGTTTGTTATGTGATCTTAGTTCCATGCTCTTTTTTGCAGTTAACAAGCATAATGCACCTGAAATACAGTCAGAGCATCATGCATGCTGCATGTCCACACATACTGTACACACGTAGACACACACCCCTCACACACATCTATACACAGCTACAGGCATGTGCAGAACCTATTCCACATCCAACTCTACTTAAAAAAAGGGGAGCATGCTTTTTTCACAAGCATTTTCAGCAGTTAATATTGCACAACAATTTTATCAGCAACAAATCGCACCACAGTTTGAATGCACAATGCACACACACACACACACACACACACACACACACACACACACACACACACACAGTCAGCTACCCACAAAGAGATATTCTCAAATATTTACTACATTTTTGGGGTCTTGGTTTGGCTTGGTTTCTGGTGCAGATGGCAAAACAAGAGATAACATCTTCTTCTGTTTTCACTAAGAATGTAAGAATGTAACTCATGGTCCATTAACATCTGGTTAATCCTGTAATCTAAAAGAACACAAAAAGCAATATGTCAGTATTGCTCCAACTCAATTACAAAACTATGTACACTTGAAGAAATACAGAAAGGACCAGACACTTTTTAATCAATTCAGCATGGTATAAGTAATATCCCCAGCTTTCAACACTCATGTTGTGGAGAGAAAGGTTCGCGACTCAGTCTGTTTTAAACAGACACACTTGAGAGATGCCAACACAAATGAGGTGCACACACTTTCTGTCTTGTTCACTTCTCCTTGTCTGGAAAAATACAATATGATATAAAAATATAGTTCTCCTAAATCTGGAATCTAAATGATATGGCAGCTTCCTCCAGCTCTGGGTTTTCATTTGTGTTTGCAATACCAGAGATTCTAGCCACTCTATGAGCTCAGATAATCTGACTACCATGTGTTAGCTAACAGTCAACAACTGACACACTGCCAAAGCTTTGCCGGATGAACTCAAACTTTTGAATTTGTGTTCTATGTGTGCAATACAAGACTGTAATAACATTATATTAGGCTAATAAGACTTGTTATTCAGTTTAAAAGGCGAACAGAACGGTAACAAGTCCCATAGTGAACCAGTCATCCTGTATGAACAGTTCATGAGGAATACATGTACTGTTACAGCCCTAGCTCACACATATATCAACTCAAATAATCACATAAACCTTCCTCACTGAGCACTGTGACCTCCACCTCCATTTCATTCTACTCCCCAGCTCCTAAATAAAGGTGGTCTAATCTCCTGCAGGGCGTGATTAGAGGTCACAGGGTCATGGCAGTAAGTGATAATAAAACAGTCGTTGCCAGCTCTGCATGATCAGGAGGTGGTCTCAGTTGATATGGGTCACCGAAGCAGCAGACCAAGAAACCTCCCTGCTATATAATCTCCAATATACCTGACTATCTACGCTTCTACAACCATTTGTCATTGCTGTACATGCACCGAACTGCAAGCACCAAAAGACACTCACATGCACAACCATGTACCCACACTGCACACACATTCACGTCCACAGCCTACCTTCAACAGAGACGATGTAATGATGACATTGCCCTTTCTCTGACATTCACACAAATAGGAAAAAATACATACACACATGTGATAAGGTTAATCTTTACCTGCCAGAACACTAAATCCACAAATCTCTATCCCCAGTAGCGAAGTAGATTAGTGAGTACAACATGATGATGTGGTTGACATGTATGCAATCACTGGTGATAACATTATATTACTTTTCTATCAATTATAACTAAGCAGTCAGTTTTTCTCCCACCTATGTACATTTTGTTCATTTTGTGTGTGTGTGTGTGTGTGTGTGTGTGTATACCTTCTGTGTTCAGGTCCAGTGCCACACGGTTCCGCTGGATCCAGAACTACTATGGAGAGCAGGATGAGTGGGCCCTGGATGACATCTACATCGGCCAGCAGTGTCCTAACATGTGCCACGGACATGGTTGGTGTGACCATGGACACTGCAGGTCAGCTTTCACACACAGACACACACACATCTTGAGGTTGTTCTTTATTACTTTTTCAATATCACTCAACATGGAGGCCCATAAATATCTTTTGATGGATGTTTGTGGGATTCATATCAAAGCATTGATGAACCCAGAGCAAAAATAAGAAGTTCTTCTCTTGTAGGTGTGATGATGGTTTCTCTGGAACAGACTGCCAGCCCTCCTCCCCCCTCTCCTCCAGTGTACTCTCTGACTTTGAGTCCCAGGATGCACTGCTGGCCACATGGCAGGAGGTGATTGGTGGAGAGGTGGTCACCCCTGACATGGGCTGTGGTGTGGTCTCATCTGGATCTTCCCTGTACTTCAGCAAGGTAAACAACTTTAAAATTGCCTTCTTCAAGTATGTCATGTTTTGGTCCTTCATCTTTTATAGTTATTTTATTGTCATATACACAACAATTACAGATATACAGTAAATAAAAAATATCTATCTATCTATCTATCTATCTATCTATCTATCTATCTATCTATCTATCTATCTATCTATCTATCTATCTATCTATCTATATCTATATCAGTGGAACAAATCTAATTACAATCTAAGACATAAAATAGTGCAGCAGCTAAAATATAGGAATAAAATATATATATAAATATATATAATATAAAATAAAATATAATACTGTGGTAGCCTGGTGAGTAATAGTAAAAGGTATACATTTCTGTTAGTTATCAGGGTATCCAACAAGGTTAAAGTTAACAGATTAAAGTTTTGATGGAAAGTTATGCCATGGGCAAAGTAACACATGATTAAGTTTTTGGTGCAAATCCAGGTCCAGCTGCAGATCCAGGAACCTTTTAAACAATGTCTTAACATTGCAAGAATGCAGTATTTTTGAACATTTTCATATTTTTCTTAAACTACAGCGCTTACTTTTAAGAAAGAAATCAGGCACATGAACCCTATCATTGTCACTGTGTGTTTTGGTGCAAATCCAGATCTAGATTAAAATATTTTGTGTTATTGAAATAACTAATTTAGAGGATTGTGCAAACATGGCAGAGGTACAGTATGTAATCTCTGATTACTTTCTAGTTTTTACTGCCAAAAACTGCTGACCTTTGACCTCTGAACTGATTGTCTACCCTAACAACGTATAGATTAAAATACTTGTTTCAGACTGGATGGAGGGTTTTCGATAATTTTAAGTCAGCTGCACACTTCTGATTGTAGCAACCATCACTTTTCTAAATTAGTACACATAGCTGGAAATCTACTTGTGGCAGCTGTTACCAGGAAACAGCCTCTCCTATTTGTTTGTTTGTTGTTGCTGCAATATTTATTCCAGGATTGACAAAGATATTAGCACAACAGTTTCCATTTAAGAGTGTGTTTGCCCACAATACAAACAAACAACATTTATATTTTGATTACTGGAAAGTGGCCATTATACATTATAAGTGGGACATCTCCCCTGACCCAAGGTTATAAAAAATAACGCACTTTACCGTATGTAGTGCAGCTCTAGTTGATTATTCCTTACTTAATATGTATGAAAATACTGTATGTGTGTGTGTTGTTGTCAGGCTGGGTTGAGGCAGCTGGTGAGCTGGGACCTAGACACTGAATGGGCGGAGTTTGTGCAGTTCTACCTGCGGGTGGGCGGAGACTGGGCGGAGTGTAACCAGGCAGACAGCAGGGAGGAAGGAGTGCTGTTGCAGTACAGCAACGACGGAGGCATCAGCTGGGGCCTCATCGCTGAGATGTACTTCACTGACTTCACCAAGCCTCGGTGAGAAATCTGGGGAATAAGAAAGATCTGCTTCTACTGTTTCTTGTAGTCGACATGGGACAAGAGTTTTAGATGTGGCTGTGGTGATTGTATATTTAGGAACCAAAACGTCAGTAACCTGTCTCTTCTTCCGTTCTCAGCTTTGTCCACTATGAGCTTCCCTTGGCCTCTAAGACACCCTCCACAAGGTTTCGTTGGTGGCAGCCTCTTCACTCTGGGGAGGGTTACGACCAGTGGGCAATTGATGATGTCATAATTTTGTCAGAGAGGGAGAAACACATCATCCCCATGGCCAATCCAACACTACCACAGGTCAGGAATTAATCTGAGGACTTTTTCCTTTAACTTGCCATTTGTGCTGTGACCTTGTGCAGCAGCCTCGGCTTCATCTTGATATATCACTCTTTTGTTGTAATGGAAAGTGTCAGCCAAACTGAGATAGAACAGCTATAAAATCTTGAATCTTTCCCGAAGTGTATCCATTTATCTTATGAGAAATACGTTCTCCTGCAGACACTGGTACCTGTTACACAAAACACTACAATAAACTTGCCTGTCTTCTGTCTCTATAGAACTTTTACGAGAAGCCAGCATTCGACTACCCTCTGAACCAGATGAGTGTGTGGCTGATGCTGGGTAATGAAGGCATGGAGAGGGAAAGCAACAACAGCTTCTGTGCCCCAACGCCCTCTGCCATGGTGTTTGGGCGCTCTGATGGGGATAGGGTGGCCGTCACCAGGGACCTGGCCCTGCGCCCTGGCTACACCCTTCAGTTTAAGGTACCCACGTGGAAAGTGTAAAAACTAGAAAAACAGACGGTATTTTAAAGGTGCCATTTTGAGGAAAAAGCACACAATACTACTTAATCAGAATTCAATTGTTCTTTAATTTTCTGTCCATTGTTTCTCGTACCAGTTGAACATAGGCTGTGAGTCAGAGTTCAGCGCATCTGCCCCAGTCCTGCTGCAGTACTCCCATGATGCCGGTCGTACCTGGGCCCTAGTGAGGGAGGGCTGTTATCCAGGAAGCCCAGGGGCAGGTGTCTGTGAGGGCAGTGGTCGTGAGCTTAGAGAGCCCACTGTCTACAACACTGGAGACTATGAACAGTGGACCAGGGTCACTGTGGTCATACCACGCAATGTTGCAGCCAGGTAGCTGTTGTAACAGGCATGCAATTGGAACTGCTAAGTTGTTATAATGATTTTATAAATTTTGTTTAAACACAATATTTTCTAGTAGCAGTTGACTAGCCTAATTTAAATGTCTACTGTATCCATGTCATTCCCTAATCCTCTTCACCTCATTTTCTCAGTAAAACCAGGTTCCGTTGGTTCCAGGAGAGCAGCGTATACAGAGATGCTCCACCTTTTTCCTTGGATGGGGTCTACATCTCTGAGCCCTGTCCAAACCACTGTGGGGGACATGGAGATTGCATCTCTGGAGTCTGCTTCTGTGATATGGGATACACAGGTACAATGACAGATAATGAAGGAAAAAGGAAACTGACGGAAATAAAAAAGATCACATTTTTCATGTATCTTTATGTTTTATACCTTATGATTTTTTTCCAATAGTGGAGCAGGATAGTTGTGTCCCATCTGTAGCCAGTCCTCCAGAGCTGACTGAGGGCTTTGAGGGGAAGCTGAGCCCACTCTGGCAGAGCCTAAGCGGGGGACAAATTGGAGGTGGCTGTGGCATCATCGGTGAGGGCAAAGCGCTTTACTTCAGTAGCCCTGGGAGGAGAGAAGCGCACACAGTGCCTCTAGACACCACCAACACACGGTGAGTGGAATTCACACCTATAAATCTCTCATCTGTAAGCTCTGGAGACCAGTTCAGTCAGATTGTTTGTTTAATGTGAAATTTAAATTTAGTTATTACTGTGTACATACAGGTTGGTCCAATTCTACATCCGAATTGGCAGCAAGAGTTTGGGGCCCACTTGCACCAGACCTCGCTCCCGCAATGAAGGTAATTATCACATACTGTATTGAGGCCCTCTGCTGCATTCATGTGGCTGTTCCTTAACAGTGCAGTCTGTAGATAGCAGCTCCACATCTGATTTGATCAGTTCACCACTGGCTTGTCTCCATCTGTTCTTCTCACTCTTTGTCTTTGATCAGCCTTGTGATCCAGCCAAGGCTGTGTAGGTACAGATCTGGTCCTTATTGTCAGTGTTTTTTCTAAGGGAGAATCAAAGTCTAGTGCTGTCTGTTCTATTCTGTTCATCAGTAAGCAGATTGTGGATCTCTAGCCTGCAGCAGTGCTGAAGGCTCAGTCTGATCGTTTCTGCAGCGTCACATAAAACACTGCCAGCCTCCTAAACAGCTTGTCTATAATAATCTGTAATCTTCCTGCTAAATTTAGTAATTTCTGTATCTGATTCTATCAAAATTATTTCCCATTTATCCACTCTGCTCTTCTTTCTGTTATTCTAGGTGTCATTGTCCAGTTCTCTACCAACAATGGTGTCCAGTGGCAGTTCCTGAGGGAGATGGACTTTAGTTCTTTCCTGGAGCCCCAAGTGGTGACCATCGAGCTGCCACCTGCAGCCAAAACCCCCTACACAGTATTTCGGTGGTGGCAGCCACAGCAAGGTTAGTTCATAATTAGGGTGCACAATACTACAGAAAGGCACATAAAAATAATACAACTACTGCATCACAATATCTTTTTGATATCTTTAATTTTGTTTTTAATTTTTACTTCTTTCTCTGCATCCTTGTAGGGAAACACTCTGCCCAGTGGGCTTTGGATGATGTCTTCATTGGTATGAACGACAGCTCCAGAACAGGTTTCCATGACAAGTTCGACGGCATGACCCCTCTGAGGCACAACTGGTACCGCATTCAGGGTGGGGAGGTGACTGTGGACTGCTTGTCTCTGGACACAGCACTTACCTTCAACTCTGAGGCCATTGATAGTGAGTCACACAAACACATTACAGCTCATAAGCACATCCTTTTAGAGATGAGGGCTTATGACTACAGGGTTGTCAGTTGTAATCCCTAGACTGGCTCAGAAAGTGTGCGCATGGAAAGTGAAGGAGTGACTCGCCGCTCCCTCAACAATCGCTGTCAAGTGGCCCCTGAGTAAGACACTTAACACCCAACTGCGTCAGTGAAGCTGCTGTGTTTGTAGTGAGCAGCCCGGTGTGAATGTGTTGCAGTAACATCCTGCTTTACATTCACTCACTTCAAGACAGCTGAACTACTCAGTTGATTTTGCATGATGAAAAAAAGGAAAAAGATAAAACAATAAACACATACATGCACATCTAGTACACCACCGACACATATTTCCACATACACACATACTCAACAAACCACATAAATGGCTGTACAGTGACATCACAGTATTACCCACACAACGGGGTGAAATTGAATCACCCATTTACTGTGGCGCCGTGGGTCCTGCATTATTAATGAGAGCAAACCTGAATGAACATCCTGCCTGTTATTTATGCTTGCATCAAGCTGTGAGCGGATTTACTCCGCGCAAATATTACATTACAACTGGGGCCATTCATTAAGCGTGCACAGCAAGAGCAATTTGGCAACACATCTATAAACAACCCGTGTCCCTGTGTGAACACATAAAGCATTGAATGTCAGATTCCATGGCTGAAACAGGTACACAATTCACACATAACTCAGCAGTACCTATTATTTCCAAGGCTATATTTGCATTTGGGCTTGACTTTGAGTTTTGGGTGTACACTTTTCATTTCATGTGGCATGTGGAAATTAAATAATGTAAATAATAATGTAACATATGTGTTTTGCTTTGGGTTTTTTTTTGTTTGTTTGTTTTATTACATATGTAATAGACCTCAGAATCTTGCCTATAGACCCTTTTCACAGCAGACATTTTGACTTGTCAAAGCAGGAAAAGCACAGGTGTAAGTAATAGCATTAACAATGGCTCCATTCCATTAAGTGTCCCAGTAAGCCATGTCATTGAGTGAGCGTGCACAATACCAGAGCCCTGGAACTGGCTCTCCTAAATGGAATGCAGCCATCATTAATGTTATTACTTACATCTGTGCTTAGGGTCTATTTCGTCAGCAAGGGGCCAGAAAATCAAACTTCCAGTTCCAAGCAGACACGTACAAGATAATTAACATCAAATGCCAACAAGAACTGATGTGTGATATGTACATTGAAAACACACTGAAGGCAGCGCGTCACAAAGCGAAGTTCAGCCCTACTCTCAGAACTGTCACCTTTTCATCCCACTGGAGTTTGCAGGCCTGTCTAATGTGGCAACCAGGTGTGATTCCCAACAGCTGAAACATGTTGATTTAAAGACATGTGTCTTGTTAAGGCGCTGTTGAAAATATAACATTAAATCATTGTAACCTGGTGGGGATACTAGAATCAGGTTATAGTAAATACCAAAAAATGTGACGTTGTTTTAACACTGTGTCTACAGAGAAGCCAAGATATGCAGAGAGCTGGGACTTTGAGGTGTCAGGCTCGTCGTTCTTGCAGTTTGAGCTGAGTATGGGCTGTAGTAAGTCCACTTCCTTCTCCCATGGTGTGCGACTGGAGTACTCCACAGACTGTGGTCATCACTGGTCTCTCATCACCCCAGAGTGTGTGCCCCCAGCCATTGGCTGCGCCGGTTATACTCAGAGTTCCATCTATACCTCGACCCAGTACAAACACTGGAGGAGGATCACCGTCTACCTGCCCAGTGCTGCTAAGTATGTTGTTTTGAACTTTTATACCCAAAATTAGTAGACAGTATTGGTATATTTTCTGAAAGTGCATAAACTCCTGAAGCTACTTTTCTTTATAACTTGCTCTTGAATCCCTCAGTTCCCCCAGAACTCGTTTCCGTTGGATCCAGACCCACTTCACCCCAGGGGCAGAAGGATGGGCTCTAGATAATGTGTTACTTGCCCCTGGCTGCCCCTGGATGTGCTCTGGACATGGCCTTTGTGACAACGGACGCTGTGTGTAAGTAAAACTGAATTTTAATCTTTGGTCATTTTTACACTTATTTTCTGTCTACACATAAATGTTACTTACACTTACTTTCTCTTCCATTCTCACACAGGTGTGACAAGGGTTATGGAGGTGCACACTGTGTGCCTTTGGCCCCCCTGCCATCTGTACTGAGAGAGGACTTTAATGAGAACCTGCAGCAGGAGACGTGGCCTGAGGTGTACGGAGCAGAGAGGGGAACTCTGAGTGGAGAGCCTCTTAAATCTGGCACTGCTCTTATCTTCAAAGGGGTAGGGGTCCTAAACACCATGCAGAGCAATAAGAATACATTAAAATCTCATAGACACAGCTTGATATCTATAGATCACTGACTTTTCTTAACTGACCAGCAATGTAATCCTTGTCTGTTTGTTTGTAGGATGGTCTGCGAATGATAGTGTCACGGGATCTGGACTGCAGCAACACTCTCTACATCCAGTTCTCCTTCAAATTCATCACTAAAGGTGAAAATAAATAAACTGGGTTTTTTTCTTCTTGGTATAGCTGTATTTTTGATTAAAATATTGTTTTTCCTCAGGATGTTGTCTTAATAGTTTATCTTGTGGGCTTTTCTAGGTGTCCCAGAGCGCTCCCATTCAGTGCTGCTTCAGTACTCTGTGAACGGAGGGATCAGCTGGCTGATGTTGGATGAGTTTTACTTCCCAGCTTCTACTGACACTCTGTTCCTCCACCTGCCGCTGCCAGCCAGCGCTCAGACCAACGCCACCCGCTTCAGACTCTGGCAGCCGTACAACAGTGGTGAGTAGACACATTGTGTGGTTGCACACTAAAATGAACATAATCTGTACTCTTCACATCTCTTCTCTGTTTCTTCTCCACATTCACTTTAATCTCCACAATATTATGCCCTTCAGGCAAGAAGGAGGAGGTGTGGGTAATAGATGATCTCATCATTGATGGCAGCTCCTTACACAACCCCCCAGTGGTTATAGACAGCTTTGAGGAAGGCCCCAATGAGTCCAACTGGCTGTTCTTCCCCGGGGGAAACACTGGCCTCTACTGCCCCTACCAGAAGACTGGACTGTAAGAAAAACACTTGAATGTTGACAGTGTTTCTGTTTTTATATCATCTATGATCCCAATGGTGATAAAACTTGCAAAAAGATGTTTTTACCCTTGACTAATCTTTGTGTTTGTGTGTGTGATTGGTGCAGGGAGGAGGATGAGTCAGCCATGGTGTTTGTCTCCAGCGAGCTTGGAGAGCACTCCATTACCACCAGGGACATTGACGTAAATGAGAATACCATCATCCAGTTTGAGGTACACAAACACAGCCTCGATGACTTCTTTTTCAAAGCAACGATCAGAATACTTAGTCATTCAAAACAGAAATCATGGCTTGTCATCTTCACTGATGTTGTGTATATTTATGTCTCTCCAGATTAATGTGGGCTGCACAGCTGAGAGCTCCTCCACCCACCCAGTGCGTCTTGAGTTCTCACGGGACTTTGGTGCCACATGGCACCTTTTGGTGCCCCTGTGTGCCGGTGCGCCCCAGCCCTCCTCACTGTGCTCCACAGAGCTCCACCCTGCCAGCATCTATTTCCCTGGTACAACTCAGGGCTGGAGGAGGGAAGTCATTCACTTTGGCAAGCTTCGCCTCTGCGGGTAAGGACTGGATACATCCTGTAGCAGATGCGCAAAAGAAAACGCTGGGAAATGTTTTGGGAAACTTTTTCAAATTCTTTTAATATACTTACAAGATAATATCTGTTTCTTTCTGTAAGTTCCCTTTAAATCAAATAATTGCATTTTGACCTCCCTACAGGTCAGTGAGGTTCCGTTGGTATCAGGGTTTCTTTTCAACTGGTTCTGCTCCTCCAACATGGGCTTTAGACAACGTCTACATTGGCCCACAGTGTCAGGACATGTGTAATGGTCACGGGGCTTGTGTGGGTGGCACCCACTGTGCGTGTGACCCTAGCTACTCTGGACCTGACTGCTCTGTGCCTGACACCCCCAACCCTGACTTCCTCAAGGAGGACTTTGAAGGTACACCAACATACAGATGCACACAAAAAGCCATCAGGAAGTAGGCAGTTTATTGAAAATGTATGTGTGTGAGGGCATAGTATTCATTGATCAGTCAGAGTTAACAGAAATTCAAATCTGTGGTGATTGCTCTGAGAATGATCCATGTGGTAGTTGCATGTTTACAATAGCTTGGAGTCAGCTTATTATACCATTTTTTACTTAAATGAAATGTGACGTTAAGATTAGGATCTCCTTCAGGCCAAAATGCCTTTAAAGACTTTTTTATAATTGCAGTTGTGTACCTTATTTTATACTTCAATTAATGCTGATGTGTTTGTTTGTACTTTTATAACATTATTTTGATTAGTGCTCAGTAAATGAAGGTCTTATTCGGACTTCAGTTTTCCTGTCTTCTTAATACAGTATATGATGGATTTATGATTGTGTGTTTACTGTTTTGTTGCTTTCTATGTGTTTGTGTACATAATGTGTCTCTAGGGGGAGCTGTGGATGCTGAGCGTTTCAGACTACTGAGTGGTGGTAAACCATCCAGGAAGTGTGGTATCATGTCAAGCGGGAACCACCTGTTCTTCAGTGAGGACGGCCTCCGCATGTTGGTCACTAATGATATGGACCTGTCAAATGCCAGGTATAGCTACAGCCACACAAACAATCAAAGAAAAGCACTTAACAACTTCACAAATGTACACAATCATAAATATTTTTTAGTGATAATCTCATGTGTTAATGGCTGTACTCTGCAGATTTGTTCAGTTCTTCCTACGCCTTGGCTGTGGTAAGGCAGCACCAGACCCTCGCTCCCAGCCAGTTTTGCTGCAGTTCTCTGTGGACGGAGGTCTTACCTGGGGCCTCCTCCAGGAATTTCTCTTCAGCAACAACAGTAATCAGGCTCGGCTTGTGGCCCTGGAGATCCCGCTGCGTGCCCGCACACCTTCCACTCGCCTCCGCTGGTGGCAGCCCTCTGAGAACGGACACTTTTACAGCCCATGGGTCATTGACCAGGTACAGTAAGTGAGGATCCATCCAACCATCCATCCCTCTATGGTCCCTTTTAATCATTTCCATTAAAGCATCCCTCTGACAAATCCCATGTGAATTTAGTTTTCACTTTCTCTGCCTTCTTCACATTAACTATGCAAACATTTATCTTTTATTCCCCAGGTGGTAGTAGGTGGCAGTGCCAGTGGCTGGGGTCCTTTGGAAGATGATTTCTCCTCAATCGATGGGCGCTCATGGCTCCTCCACCCTGGAGGAACCCGAATGCCTGTTTGTGGCTCTGATGGGCCTGCTTTCGCATTCATAGAGAAGTCCAACACTCGCTATGCTGTTACCACTGACATCAGTTTGGGTCAAGACGCCTTCATCCAGTTTGACTTTTCTGCTTCCTGCTCTGTCACCAACTCCTGCTACTGTAAGCAACAAGAAGCGTAAAAAGCCATGATCGGTTATCAGTACTGAATAGGGCTGCAAGTAATGATTATTGTCATTATCGATTAATCTGCCAATCATTTTCTCGATTAATTGTTTTGTCTATAAAATGTCAGAAAATAGTGAAAAATTTGGCCGTTAAAATTTCCAACAGCTAAATATGATGTATTTCAATAGCTTGTTTTATTTAACCATTAGTCCAAAGCACAAACATGTTCAGTTACTATTATATATGACAAATAAAAGCATAACATTTTTACATTTGAGAAGCTGGAACCAGCAAATATGGCACTCTGCTTGAAAAATGACTAAAATGAAAAAATCAAAATAGTTGCAAATCATTTTTTTGTCAATCGACTAATTAATCAGTTGTTGCAGATCTAATACTGAAAAAGATTTTAATGTCTGCAAAAAAATGTTTAGTTCTCACATATGTGATTGAACATTTTCTAGTTGTTTCTCACTAAAACAGCCATCTTTAGTGAAATGCAGAAGTGAAAAGAAGTCCTAACATTCTATATTTAGTTTTTAGACTGCCAAGCTGTTTATTTTGGAAGTTGTTTATGCAGTTTCATGAATATACATAATGTTGACAATTGTGTCTCTCTCTCTGCAGCTGTAGAGTTGGAGTATTCTCTGGATCTGGGTCTGACCTGGCAGCCTGTGGTCAGAGACTGTCTGCCTACAAGCCCTGACTGCACTTCCTACACCCTGCAGAGGCTGCTGGTTTCTGACACTTATAACAAGTGGGGCCGTGTTACCCTGCCTATCCCATCATATGCCAGGTCAGCACTGCCCTGAACTTTACTCAGACACATGGACAAACTTGTTTAGCTTTAAAACATATCCTGATTCTACAGTATACTCTTAATTTTCTAGAAAAATAAAGTCCATAAGTGGCCGTGGTGTAGCTGCTCCTTTGCAAACACATTTAGGCTACATTACAATCTGATACAAATCATATAGTACCATGTCAGGAATTACAGTTTAATTCCTTGCTATATGATTTATTTTAACTTAACTTTAACTGTGAAATGTGTCTGTGACTTTAATTTATGTCTTTAGGTCTCCAGCCACAAGATTCCGTTGGTTCCAGCAGGCTCCCTTTGACAAGCAGCAGACTTGGGCTCTGGATAACCTCTACATTGGAGATGGCTGCCCAGATATGTGCTCTGGACATGGGCGCTGCCAACAAAGCTCCTGTGTGTAAGTAACGGCAGCCTCATGCATGCATACACCAAAGTTTTTACTGTAAATGTCTGGAATGTCAGCTGCTAGTAATGAGCAATAAGGTGTGAAAGTGAAATACAAAATTTTTATTTAAAATGCCTTATTTTCTTAGGCTTAATATTATTTATGTGCTTACAGAATGTTGGACCTAGTGTTTTTATTTCATCATGTAAAGTTACTTTACTGGATACAGTATGTTTGTGTTGTGATATTTCAGTAAACTCACTATAACTTGTCTTTGAATCTGATTATTTGTATCTGACTGCACCATCCTCCACAGGTGTGACCCAGAGTGGGGTGGGGAGTACTGTGATGAGCCTGTGGTTCCCCTGCCCTCCCAGCTGAAGGACAGCTTCAGTCGAGCTCCCTCGCTCAGCCACTGGCACGGACTCACCGGTGGGAAACTCAGCACTGTGTGTGGAGCTGTGGCCTCTGGAGCTGCTCTGCACTTCAGTGGGGTGAATATACATATACCCTCTTTGTATGATTCTTTTTTATGTCTTTTTTTCCATCTATTCCTTCTGTCTTTCTTACTTTCTTAACATTAATGCTTGATTTGAATAAATGAGGATAAATGCAATTAAGTGCAATCATATTCTGAAATAGAGTTTTCACACATCCTCTGGGGCATTTACTATATGCACTGGTTTGAACAAGTTAAAATGGTCAATCCAGTTTTTCCCTCACATGTTAAATTCTCACATCATTTTGTTCTCCACTGGGTCATGATATCTTCATGTGAACATGAGCTATGCATCAACCCACCATCCACTCATGCTAGGTAGGGACTGAAAGAACATCTAACAGTATCTGAAAGATGCTGCTTCATGTATTAATCTGTTGAATAAAAGACCACAAAGTAAGTAGCTGTCAGCCCTTATGTACAGCTTAAGTTTTCCTGAGGCACTTAGGCAAGTGTTGTAAATGGATACCTATTGACAGGCTGATCTTAGAGGGACACACTGCCAGAGAAACCTCTTAAGAGCGGCTGTTTAGGTCTAGCATTAAGATGTATCAAGATAAATTACTACTCTGGTTAAAGTTTAAACTCAATATATTTATATATTGTTTTATTATTCTGGTTATGTTCCAGTAGTACTCGCTATTAAAAATGAGAGTTTTTGATTTGTTTTTAGAAGGATGATACAGTTAAATAGAGAATTCTGCAAATGGAGAAATAGAAAGAGAGACCGGCATCCATCCATCTCAGGCATATACTGGCTGAGACCCTGACTACATTTCTCTATGTGTCTGTGCACAGAGTTGCAGCCGTCAGCTAGTGACAGTGGACCTGAACCTGACCAACGCTGAGTTCATCCAGTTCTACTTCATGTACGGCTGCATGATCCCACCTAGCAACCGTAACCAGGGTGTGCTTCTGGAGTACAGTTTGAATGGAGGAATCAACTGGCATCTACTGACAGAGATCTTCTACGATCTGTACACCAAGCCTGGGTGAGTTTTTTCACCAACGACACACGGACATAACTACTTGCACACAACTGAGTGAAGGGTGAAGCAGGAGATCTGTGACTATCTTTATGTTTTTGTCCGTGTTCAGGTTTGTGAATGTGCTGCTGCCCCCTGCTGCCCGTCACGAAGGAGTGCGGGTGCGCTGGTGGCAGCCACAGCATGAGGGAGCAGACCACAGTGATTGGGCTCTGGATAACGTCCTCATCGCAGGCTCAGACTCACGAGCGCAGATATCTGACACATTTGGAGGGGTGGCACTGCCCAACCATGAAAGAACTCCTGCTGATGGGACCTCAGGAAGGATAGGGCAACTGAGCGAACAGGAGGAAACACCCATAGGTATTTCTGAAGCCTCAATTAAACAATCTATAGTAATGTCATATTGTTTTTATCGCTAAACAGAGCCTCTTGGTCTTATAAGTATCTAATTTTTGCTTCTCTTTCTTTCTTTGCTCTCAGTGAGCGATCATTGGTTGTTCTCAGAGGACTGTTCAGTGCAGCGTTTCTGCAGCTCTCCTGATGGAGTGATGGTGTGTGGCAATGCTGATGGGAGAGAGGTGTATGCTGTCACACATGATATTATTCCTGACAAGGGCTGGGTGATGCAGTTCAAGGTAACCAATGCCCCTAAAATGACACATAGCCAATATAAACATTTATTTGTGTTGTTTGATGTCCTAGTGTATCAAGTTCATCGTACTTATTGCACTTTTGTATGAATTTAAGTCAGAAGGACCTATTTGCTATGATGGTGAAATGACCTTGTTAATATCTGTGCGCTGATTCAGATTGCAGTAGGCTGCAGTGTGCCAGAGCGTCATGCAGACCGCCAAGTTCATGTTCAGTATTCAGTGGACTTTGGAGTGACCTGGAAGTACCTGGTGCCCCAGTGCCTGCCTGCTGACCCCCGCTGTGGAGGTCAGGTCTCCCAGCCATCAGTCTTCTTCCCTGGTGAAGGCTGGAAGAGGGCAGTCTATCCTCTGCCTGACAGCCTGGCTAACACGTGAGTCATCCTACCTCATATCTACCTCCACATGCTTTTGACAAAACATACACTACAGCTTCATATTTAATGGTACCGTCATGGCATGCTTAGCCTAAATTATTGATAGATTAAATTATTGTCATTATATTAATTATTAAAACCATTGTCATATAAATCATGAAAATGGTATGCATGTTGTTTGACTAACCTATCCTTTCTTTTCCTCAGTGCGGTGCGGTTCCGGTTTTACCAGCAGCACTCAGACATTCAGTGGGGTGTGGAGAACTTTTACATCGGGCCAGCATGTGAAGGCCACTGTGGGGGACATGGAGATTGTCTGGATCAGCGCTGTCTCTGTGACCCTGGATTCACTGGACCAAACTGCTACGCCAGCACTGCGCTAAAGGTAGAGTCTGGCTCTCACTGCAGTTAAAAGAAAATTCTAGTGTTAAAAAAGATTTTAAAAGAAAAAGACAAGTAGAATTTATCTGTCAGAGATGGTCTGTGATTCAGATATGTGTGTCTTTTTTTTTTTTGTAGGCATCTCTAAAGGAGCGTTTTGACTGGGAGGGGGCAGCAGGCTCTCAGTGGCAGGTGCTGGAGGGTGGTAGGCCCTGTACAGACTGTGGTGTCTTGGTAGAGGGGACAGCCCTGTACTTTGGAGGGGCTGATGCCAGACAGGCTGTCACTGCTGATCTGGACCTCCGCGGAGCAAAGTTAGTACTCAACTTCTGTCAACCACAGCGAGAAGTTTTCTGTTTAAATATTGTGCTACTCTAAGATCATTTTGAACTGTGTTTTTGTGGATAGGTTTGTGGAGTACTGGGCCAGGATTGGAAGTGAAGATAACATGACCATGTGCCACAGGCCAACATGTCGTAAAGAGGGAGTGCTGCTGGACTACTCTACGGATGGAGGTGCACTAACAGCATGCGTGCATACAGTGCATTGTTTATTTTTCCTTTTTCATCATCAGTTTATGATTTCTTCTCTCCCTCATTATTAATTTTTTCTTTTATTTTTTCATTCTCTCCATATCTGTTCCTCAGGTGTGTCCTGGACATTGCTGCATGAGATGGACTATCTGAAGTATGTGTCAGTGAGGAGAGATTATATAGTCCTCCCAGAGGGAGCTCTGACCAATGCGACTCGTCTGCGCTGGTGGCAACCATTTACCATTTCCTCTGGCCTCGCCACCCCCAGCCTGGAGAGAGCCCAGTGGGCCATAGACAACATCTTGGTGGGGGGGTCAGACATCAACCCATCCACTCTGCTTGACACCTTTGATGATGGTGAGTTTGTTTGTGTTGATGTAATCAGAGCCTGACAACTCACCTGTCATAACAAATGGCTTCATGTTCTGGAAATCACTTTGACTCTCCCTCCTCTTCTTATTTTATGCATTTGCCGTTCACCAGAGGGTGTTTCTCACGAGGAAAGCTGGAGTTTCTACCCTAATGCTGTGCGCACAGCTGGCTTCTGTGGAAACCCCTCATTCCACCTGTACTGGCCAAACAAGAACCAAGACAGGACACACAACATTCTGGCCACTCGAGAACTCATAGTGCAACCTGGATATATTCTACAGTTTAAGGTACAGTACTGCAAGAGAGCCACAAACCTGCTGTATTAAAAGCTGCCATTTGTCTTTCTACATGGAGGCTTTAGTCCTTTACTGTACATCTCTCTTGTTGATGCAGATTGTTGTCGGTTGTGAGGCAGACAACTGTGAAGACCATCATTCTGTCCTGCTGCAGTACAGGAAGGATGCAAGGTAAGAAAGACAAGGAGAGGCCCTAATAAAGAAAAGCACTTTCACACAGTTAAATAAAAAAGCTCATTCTATTATTTGATGGTGTGTGGTGTATTCACGACAGTCAGTGCAGGTGGTGCCATGACATGATCTAAAAATGAATGCTAAATGTCCAAACCAATAGCCTGACTTTTCACCCACCCACCATTTACCATTTAAACATTATTTGTAATTATTATGTTTCTTTCAGAGGGTGTCTTTTTACATGGACAGTTTTCAGCTCTCACTCTCTCCCTTTAGGTCTGACTCGTGGCAGCTGGTACAGTCAGAGTGCCTCCCCTCATCAGTCAACAACGTGGGCTGCTCTCCCTTCCAGTTCCACGAGTCCACAATCTACAGTCCAGTAAACAGCTCAACATGGACCAGGGTCACTGTCCAGCTGCCAGACCATGTCTCCTCAGGGTAGGAGCATGCAAATATTTTATTTCCATGGTTAGCAGTGGGACATATCATGACTTCACACTGGTGCATTTTTGATCTAAATTCATAATTTTTATACATACCAGCAAAATAACTGGCAACAGTTCTCTCTGTTCTCAGCAGTGTAAGCTTTTTGTGATTTGTTGTATATTTCCAGGGCTACACAGTTCCGTTGGATTCAAAAGGAGGGGACAGGAGAGAGGCAGAGCTGGGGAGTGGACCATGTTTACATCGGCGAGGCCTGCCCAGGGCTCTGCAGCGGCCACGGCTACTGTACAAGTGGAGTGGTCTGCATCTGTGATGAGGGACACCATGGTGGGCCACAAACAGCATATTACATTCAACTGCCAGAGACACATACAGTTCTTTCTCATTTGTACTGTTCAGAAGAAAAGTGCTAAGTCGAGTGAAGTAAAATGATGCAAGTGAACAAAGTAAACAATTGCAACAAAACTGAACAAGATGTTTCCATGTGATTGAGACAGCTTTTCTGAAGAAAGTTCTTGAGCACAGTTTTCCATCTCAGTTGCTGAAAATATGGCCTTGCACTGTTTATGCTTTCATTTTACAAACCTCACCATCGACTGGCCTGTAAATTTTCCCAATTTCATCTCTTACCCTCTGCTTCCTCTCACCTCAACAGGTGACGACTGCTCCCTCTCCAGCAGTGACCTGCCCAGCTCCATCAAGGACAACTTTGAGTCAGGCAGTGTGTCTCAGGAGAGCTGGCAGTTGATCCAGGGTGGTGGAGTGGGCAGCGGCTGTGGGCAGCTTTCACCGCATGCCCATGGGGACTCACTCTACTTTAATGGCTGTAAGATGAGGCAGGCAGTTACCAAACCGCTGGACCTCACTAGAGCCAGGTACAGGTACTACCAAAACAAACTGTACATAAACGAAGTTTGTAAACAAAGCTATGAGGTAGGTAGGTGCCCTACCTCATAGCTAGCCAGATTTGTTTCCTCCACATTAGGATGTGTATAATCAACCTTTAATATTTCCTTTCTCTAACCTTCTCTCTTTTTCCTTCCTTCTCCGTCTCCCTACAGTAAGATCATGTTTGTGCTGCAGATCGGCAGTGTGGCGCAGACAGACAGCTGTAACATAGCTCTGGATCAGGCTGACACAGTTGACCGGGCTGTGCTGCTGCAATACAGTGTCAACAATGGAGTCAGCTGGCACGTAATCGCCCAGCACCAGCCCAAAGACTTCATAAAGGCCCAGAGGGTCTCCTACAACATTCCACTGTGAGTGATGCACAGAGACACCCATTTTAAACCATACCATTTTATAATAAGGCACCATTTATAAAGGTAAAGATAAAGAGATTTTTAAAAACCTGGGAGCCCAAAAGGTGTTCTTTATAATGCTTTATAACTGATCTATTAAGCATTTTTAAATTATTTATTAATCATTAATAAAGCCATCAGTTACAACTTTTAAAGCCTTTATAAAGGGTGCCTTATTAGAAAGATGTACAGTTTAAACTTCATTAGGCTGGTTTGAAGCTGCTATAACCATTGGTTGACCCTCACTGACCCTTAATGTTTCCCATGGTCTCTCCAGAGAGGCGAGGGTTAAAGGGGTGATGCTGCGATGGTGGCAGCCACGCCACGACGGTGCAGGACATGACCAGTGGGCGTTGGACCATGTGGAAGTAGTTCTGTGAGTACCCAATTCCCAGCCTGCCCACGGCCCCCCAGACTGGCCCCCAAAAGAGCCCCGATCTGCCCCTGTCTCTACCTCTGCTTTAGCCTCACCCATAGAAATGGTCCCCTCTACTCCACAAAAACACAGAGATACAGTATACACATACATATACTGTAATAACATCTACATGTGTTCTGCTTACCACCTACAACCAGCCTTTCAGCAGCTATTTCAAAAGCTCATCATGACGTCTGGTGTCAGGCAAGCAAAATAGAAAAATGGCTGCAGTGTGCTTTGCTGTGAAGGGTTCTGCTGTTTGTGGATGGCTGTTTTGTCATATTTCCAGTGTCTTGTAGAACCCATTCATCTCCAAGATAAACAACTTGTCAAGAATATATGTATTTTTCCACTGAAATGTCCAAAAAGTCATAAAATGTCTTAAAGCACATCATACTTGAAACCTTAAAAGGTCACAGATATAGTTAAATTAAACAATTGAAGTCATACATTTCAACATATACATATAACATATATGTTGCCATTTGTTTTTGTACTAAAGTACTCATTAGATGTGAAGCACCCATTCACACATCCATTCATAGTTTTCAGCATTCACTAATTTACAGTTAGCCCATCTGCCCCTAGTGGCCTTTATGAGGTATGACACAGAGCGCTGAACCAAGATCATACTGAATACAATATAGGAAACTGTGAAGGTGGCTTCACATCTATGACACTGTGTCTTTGTTCTACTGTGAAGTCAGCGTTGTCAGACAGGCCAGGTCTATTTTTGTTTTCATTTTCACATTCATTTCATGTGCAAAAATGGTCCTGCATTTCATTCTACCGGGAATAAATAAATCGTACAAATTCTTAAATTTGATTTGATGGAACTTGCAGACACCCTGCACTGATTCACTGATTGTGTCTCTCTTTCTTTCTTTCCCTTTTTACATGTATGTTGCAGTGTAGTCTGTAACCAGGATCAGTAAACATTTTCTCTATGTGGAAGACAATGCCAGTTTTCAAATAAAAATGGCAAAGCTGGAGATTCTGCAGGGCACTGAAGATATCATGAACACGGTCTTCACTCAGCTAGCATATTCTTAACATGGCAATATCATAAAGCATTTTGAATGCATTTTCTGCATGTTGCTGTGGGTATCAGAGCAATGTTCCCACTGACGTGGGTGCTGATTGTTCATTCATGTGTACCCAATGCATTTCAAATGCTGCATACAGACATCACGTAAGGCACTCTGATATTTCATGTACAGTTGATACAAAGTTGCACACAAACACACACTCATGCCTAACCTGAGCTGTCCCTGGTCTAAGTGGTCGTGACCTGTCCCAACCCCTCCCCTGCACTCGCACGGTTTTCAACAGTGTCTGCTGAAAAGAGTGACCGTGATCCTCACACTTTGCACTGTTGTTTATTTCTCTCTGTTCGCCACTCCTCCACTCCTTCACACATTCTTCCTCTCACTCCTACTCCTGCTCAATCTTCTCCTTTGCTCCACACGCCTCTCTTCCCTGCTGCTTAATGTGTTTGATCACGTGGTCATTCTCACTCCTCTGCTTGTGCCGCATCGTATCCTACCTTACTTCATCCTCCTCCTCCTCCTCCTCCTCCTTTCCTTCCTCAAAACTCGCTCTTTCCCTTTTTCTCTTCCCATTCTGGCATACAACGGATGGATTACTTCTGTATATCTTGATCTGTGTCTTCACCTCTACCTGTGGTTCTCTCTCACTTTCCCTTCATCTTTGTTACATTTCTCTGCTGTCTCCTCACTCAATCTCCACCAACTACTCTTCTGCTCTCCATTCTTCTTTCATATTCTCTCTTCCTCATTCTCTCTTTCTTTCCCACTCACTATCACTTCTTCCTTGAACCTCTGACTATCTTTATGCCTCTCCTCTCTCCTCCCTTCTCCCCGCTTTGGGCCCCTGCCTCCCCAGGCCGGGGCTCCTACCCCCCCAGACCTTTCTGCGAGACAGCAGTCCCCTCCTCCTGCTTCTCCCCTCTCGCGCTCTAACCTCTGCTCTCTTCTGTATTCTGCTCCCTCTGGCATGGCTGTAGTGTCAGGTAAGTTCTCCGCCTCTTCCTGAATGCAGCCCCCTCCCTCACCCTCCTCCCGACCCTTTCTTCCCCCCGAGACACTGTGCACACCCTCCCTCACTTTCACCGACACACCCAGCCCTCCTCATCATTACCACAGTCATATTCATGCCCTCGCTCGCCTTAACTCAAGCCCCAGGCAGGTCAACAAGCAGGCCAGCTGCTCACAGTGTCCAGGTGGAGGCTGACAAAATGATCCAACACACAGATCTTAAGAGACAGCTCTCAGCACAGAAAGCAAAACAATAATCACAACAACACAGTGAATGGAGGGATAAACAGGCTGTGGCGCTGTGGCAAATCTTGTATTTTACAATTTTGAAATGACGTTGCATCCCCTAAAAGGGTTCAACACAATGTCACCAGATGAAAACAACTTCCTGTTAAATGCCATTGATTTTGAATGTGCAGTTCCTTGAGGCATTCTGAATGTAATAATTTACTTATACAAATGTCAATGGTACTGTGTTTGTGTGTATATGTGTGATGTAATCCATCTCTATACCTATATCTGTTTGGTTTGTTCTTGCTACTACCTTTACTGCAAACTGTTGTAGTGTTTTTGACCTAGCTGCTAAGCCATCACACACAATTCAATGATCCTACATGCAAAAGATTGCTGTTCAAGCATTTATCACACTCAAGCCCAAGCACGGAAAGTCTTTTTCTTTCATTCATATACCAACATCAGTTGAAATGCAGGGCAACTCACATCATTGATTTCAAATAAAGGTCCATTTGGTGGGAGAGTTTCATCTGACTAACCTCCTCCATCCAGCTCCTTGCATGGCTTTACAGATCAACTGTTGCAACAGCTCTCCATCCCTTTTTCACTCATGGCTGTCTGTCTGTCTCTGGACAACAACAACAACAACATGACTCTGAGCCAGGAGCTCCTTCCTCACTACCCTCTGGTTTCTGACCAGAAATCAGAAAAACACACACACACACTCTCTCTCAAACACATGCAGTTTACCAGCCATCCCTCCCATCCACCTTCACACTTCCACCTCCACAGCATCCACCATCACACACACACCATCCCCTACCCTTCCCCACCCCTTGTGATCCCCCCGCTTCGCAGAGGCCCCTGCCTGCCCTGGCTGCACTCCTGGCTCACTGGCACCGCCCTGCTGGATGGAAGAGGCAATGAACAGGCTAAGCAAGAGCGATCTTCCGCAGCTTTTCTCTGTGTCTCTTAGTTTCAAAACCACCCCTTCTCCGCTCACAACCCTGCACTTTTATGGTTTTGGTTTATTTGTTTTTCTTTTCTCCCAGTGATGGCTGTGAACTCTGACCTCAAACACTCAGTGTCAGAGTTTCCCTCTAGTATCTGTGGTAGTATGTTTGTAGACTCTGTGTCCCATGTCTTGTCCTGTGACATTTGGTCTTGGATACATGTAGCTAATTCTACCGCCATGTTCACCGTCTAGCTGCCTCTCATTTGTGCAGAACGTAAAACAAATCCAGTTGTGTAGAGTAGCGCCACCCATTCTCCGAGCCATGAGACCCATACAGCTGTTGAGTGTTTGAGGTTATGGCTGAAACATGATTTAAATGCCAGCATGAACCTGGATGTGAGTGAGTACGAAAGCTGCATTTGACCATTTGTGTGTGTGCATGCATGGATGAGAGTGTGCATGGGAATGTGTGGATTTTTAGCGCCCTTTACTCGGTCACTAATGTTCACACTCCTCCTCTTTCCCTCCCTCTTTCACTGTGTTTGTATCCCTGCAGCACCCGCAAACAAAACTACATGATGAACTTTGCCAGACAGACCGGCGCGCGTCACTACTACAGCCGCAAGAGGCGGGCACTGCAACAGCGTGCCTGAACCCGACCAAGAAGGGATTCGCCCTCTGATCTGCCAATCACACATCGACCCGCCACGCTCATCCTGTTTCTCCTGACGACATCTCGCCCTGTCGAGTCCCATCCACCAGTGGATTCCAGTCAGCCTTAGACTTCCCTCCCCCATCTCTCCCTAGCCTCTGCCACAAACACGGGCCATCCGATCAGTTTACGCCAGCCAATCAAGGCCTTCCCAACCACATGGGTCGGCGGGAATGAAACTCAGAAGAAAGGAGTGAAGCGGCCATTTTGTTTACTTTTTTTTTTTCCATGGACGGTCGGGGTTTCTAGTTGTTTTCTAATTGTTGCTGTGGTTCCTCTGATTCCTGTTCCCACCTCCCTCTGGCTTACCTCCCCGTCACTCCCCCCTTCCCCTCCTCATCCTCCTTTTCCTACCACACTGTGAAATTGAGAGATAATATATCACTGCTGAACTGACCAGCCGATTGGAGAGTTGCCTCCCAGTTCCACTGAGCCGCCGGAGGGAGGACAAACTCTACTGCCGCCAACCAGTACGCCAGGAGAAAGACCACGACGATGATACTGACCATTAAGAGGAATAACGGTGATGATGAAGCTCAAAAAAGAAAAGAAAAAAAAAAAAAAAGAGTACTGTGTTCTTGCTGTTCTGTGTGTCTGTGGGTTCTTTTTGTGATGAGTTGACTGTGGTGTTCTGTTCATTTGTTTGTTCGTTTTCTACTAATTCATATGCTTTTAAGGGGGGGGGAGGGTAGGGGGGTGCTGGGTTCTGTTTCCTTTTCCTCGTTTATCTGGAACGGATGTGGGCAGGGCGGGAAAAGCCCGGCCTCCACGGGAAGAAGGGACGAAAGAACGATTTGCACGATGGGAAAAGGAGAAAATAAGAAAAATTGAGACTGAACAATGATTTTTGTTTTTTTTTTAATCATTTTTTATATATGTTGGTTCCCGAAAATACAGATATTTATGGTAAATGGTTCTTCACGTAACCTATTTAAGATGCACTGTGCGTGAAATCTGTATGTTATTTTCTAGTGTTAAGTTATTAGGCAGTCGAGTCAGGCTCTCAGACTGCATCATCTCCCCTCTTCCTCCTCTCCCTCTTCCCTCTTCTCTTGTGCTGTTTCCCCCCCCCTTCCCATCCATCTCTCTCTCTCTCTGCTGAATTCTGATACCTGGAGGTGAGGCTCTATTAGTGTTGTTTTTTGAAGTCTGTGTAATATGGACCCTCTGCCCTCAGTGTAACTCCAGTATAGCAATCTCCTGTATATATATGTATATCCACTATGGGGAGACCCAGCAGCCTTATAAAAGGGAAATAAAGAACTGCCCAAACCTCATACTGTGCACATTGCTTGAGCTGCTCTCTTTCACTCTTAAAAGATAAGCCAGGCATTTGTTTATACTTTCCTTCATGTCAACAAATCTCAATGAGTTAGTCCGTCTCTCAGTACTTTCCGATTTCCCTTCCCCCCCGGCGGCACTCAGCCTCATTGGATTATATCTTTATATGTGGCCCGCAATAAAAAAGAAATATATTAACTGCATTTGTTGGGGACTATTTTCAGCCATGAATTAATACTGTTGGTGCTCCAATGAGCAGCAGGAAGGTGTATGTGGGGTCGACTCAAATGAAACTACAGTGCCCACGTTCATTGTGATGAATGAACATCACCCACTGCAAAAGTGTGGCTCAATGATTGTTTTTAATTAGTTGTTTTTGGACAACAATGGAGCTCTATGGCACAGAGGAATACGTTATATCTGGATATGGAAACAGACAATATTTGTTGGTACGATCAATTGATTATTGGTTTTGGTCTTTTCATGGGATTTGTTGACAAGAAGAAAAATACAGAATATCACCAGCCTTGTCTGGAGTGTGTGTGTGTGTGTGTGTGAAAAAAGTGCCTGAAAATATTCAGGAGTATAGAATATAATTTCTTATTCAATTATTTATTTATAAACACTAAAACATTACAAAAGCAGATTTTTGTTACCAAGATATTGTAAAAACAAACAAAAAAAAAAGTTGAAATCTCTGCCATCACCTTGGTGCACACCCCAGCGTCTTCAGACTGGGCATTCACCACATACTTCTGCAGGCCTTCTGCATTACTCCATGCTGAGGCTGCAGAGCTTGTAGCACCATCAGGAAGTCTTTAGTCACAAGCTGCCGGTCATCACAGCTACAGTCACAAGTGTTACAGTGATGTAGAGTGAATTGGCTGCGACGCCCGGGCAGGAGTTACAGTACGGCCACTCACAGCAGCCGTAGCTCATGGTGTAGACGGTTCCTTTGAAGCGGAGGCTGTGCACCTGGCTGCAGTTCTTCTCCTCCATGCAGCCCCTGGCCGACAGGGCGCTGTGGTTGCCGTAGCGACCATGTGCCTTGAAGCACACCTCGTCAGGAGGGCACTCTGTCACAATGAGCTCAAAAGTCCTGTCCTTCTCCAGGATGGGGCTGTAGTAGCAAAGCAGGTTCTCACAGAGCAGCGAGGGGAGGAGAAGGCAGAACCACAACACAGCAACATGCAGGAGTTGCAACATGTTCAGCCTGCAAGTTAAAGAGAGGCATTTGGTATTTGACTGGCATGACCTAATATAAAAAAATAGTCAATGATTTAGTACTGCACTCCCATAAAGATAGGGCACTTGTGAGAAAGATTTAAACAACAGTATTGGTCAAGTTCCAAAAACATTGGATCCTACACTTCCCATAACGCAACGTGATGGCATCTAGACCTTTCTGCCTTGTAATTGCACATATTTTCTAATTCCACTTCTCCAGTTTGAAATGTAAACTTTCTGTTAAACATTTGTGGTCTCAGAGCCAAGAAGTCACATCACTTTGAGTAATTATCGCAGACTTAAAGCTCCTCCAGAGTCACAAAGATGTAATACAACAGTTTTCATAGGCTCTGTAGTACTCCATGTGACTAATATATTGACTTTTTACTATATTGTAAAATCAGTGTCATCTTTTATCACTTGCCATCCCTCTGTTTCATGTTTTTCTTCTTTCAAGATTATCACTGAAACCAAAGAAATTCAACAAGTCAAGTGACTGAAATTTCTTAGCTTTGATTCTTATGCACAGGTGTCAATGATCTAGACTGGTTGTCACATTTAAACTGCTCAAGGCTGCAAAGGCAGAAAGTGATGGCAGAAACAATTTCAGTGTGCAACTAAAAAAGTAAAACCAGTATTCCGAAGACTCACCTGCACATTTTAAAAATTTTGACTCAAGTCAAACAGGTAAAACTTTTCAGAGCTTCTCCTGCTGAACTCTAACCTCACCACTGACTCCAGATCTTCCTGCACAGGCCACACCTTCCAGCACACCTGCTTGTAAAATCTACTCAGAGCAACTACACCCAGTGGGAGCTTAATCACAGTGATTTTATTTCGCTGCATTCATCAGTAACCACAGAAATGATGTCAGCATTTACTCTATTATACCAGGAGCATGGCTGACAAGTCCATCTTTTCTCTCTGGAGCAAAAATGTAATCACACAAACTCTGACCATGACGCATTTTTTCTCATTACACATTAATTTAGAAGAAATGCTAATATCACAAACATATAAACATTTGAACAAATGTCACCTTGTGGAGAGTAAGTGCCTCTGGCTAACAGGCCTCTCTCTAAACCTTCTACAAGCACTTCTATAATGCAAATGCAGTGGCAGGTAATGTAGAGCTCCCTGATGATGTGTAATTTGCACACGAATCCCAAGGCTCCTGTCTAAGAACATTAGTGATGTTAGTGTAATCTATTTTGTCTGTGATCATCCCCAGTAGCATCTTAAGGCTGGCATCAGACTTGGGTGGGCCGTTACATCTGTCGTTGCAGCAGCAGCTGTGGCTGATGTTGTACTTGACCCCCCGATAAGAGATGATTTCATGGGAGCCACAGAGTTGAGCGTCCACGCAGCCCTGAGCAGACAGGATGTGGACGGAGCCGTAGTGACCTCTGGAGCTGGAACAGCGCTGATCAGGTAGACACTGGCTTGTGATGTTGGGGCAGGACTTGCCTTTGTGCTGCAGGGGACAGTAGTAACACAGCAGGCTGTCCAGGCTCAGAGCAGGGAGGACCAGAGCTGTGGCTAACAGGATGGAGGTCAGGAACCATTCTGGTCCCAATAGATGGACGTCCAGACTAATGTAAATCCACACACACACAGAGTTAAGTAGGAATGATACAGACTGGAATCATACTTTCATGTATTCAAGAGTTAGGCGTTTTATGGGTTTCAGTTGTTTGTGTATGTCGTTCACCTGCTCTTTCTTTGTGATCCCATCTTCAACCTCCAAACACCAGCAAACCCTCTGATTACCAAGCAGAAACAGGTGTGTCTTTGAAGCCTTTTGAGCTGAATTCATAAGATATTATGAGAGATACACACACACACACACAAAACAAATAGCGTTTTAATTGTATTTTAGCTTTCAGTTTATTGCCCAGAAATAACATCTTGCCTTATCCTTCAAAACACTTTGAAGCAGTACAGTCTTTTAAAATATTTCTCAACTGTGGCAAAAGACAGGATTACAGTGCCATCTGCTGTTCTGCGTAGAAATGTCATGAGGGAAGAAATTAAAATCAAACTATCTGATGTCTTGAATGTCACCCAGATGTTGTTTTTAAACGGCCAGTCTATTTGTATAGCATCTGCTTCCTCTAACTGGGCACATTCTTTTTTTTTCTTGATTTCTCTGTTCATATTCCATAGCCAGATGAAAAGGAGAGTTTTCCCTCTTTGTATAAAGGTTTCTGTAAAAAAAACAAAAAAGAATTCAGGATCAATTAAAATGTTCATTACCACCCACGTATATGATAGAAAATGGAGGCATATTGTATGTGATTTAGTAAAGTTTTAGTGGTTTGCTCACAGCCAGCTCCTCCTCCTCGTCCTCCCTGCCAGCGCCCCCCCAGTCTTCTTCTTCCTCTGCAGGGTCGAAGTTGTACAGAGGAATCAGCCTGTGGCGCAGCTCATCTAATCTGAAGCAAAACATACAAAAGAAACCAAACTGTGACAGAAGATAAAAGATACCAAACTGATCTGAAAGTGACTCAGAAAAACCAACTTACCTTGATCTCCTCCTGATATAAACAACCTGAGGAGAAGCACAACAATGAAAACTTAAAGACAAACCTATGATGCAGTCATGTGAAATTAACTAGGCAGAACTATTCTTACCATTGCCACTACACATCCAATCAGCGTGAGTAGTACAAAGGGGATGAGGGCATAGTAACCAGGAAATCCAGGTTTGGGGTTTGGGGGTGAAATGTGGGGAGTTGTGTGGTTGAAATGCATTTCTTTCTGCTCAATCTCCCCCTTCATACACCCATTTAGGAAGCCATCCCTCCCCCAGGAAGACTCATAATTATTGCTATAGAGAGTCAAACAGAACGCACAGTTTACTAAGACATTTATAATAAATGAATCAATACATAGGACTTTAAGTGTTTCAAGTGAACTGAGTAGGAAGTTGATGATAGTACAAAGGATGTTTTCTAGTCCAAAACATTCCTCAGCTAAAAATCCCCAGAGTAATTTAATCTTACCTTAAGTGTCATATGTACGTGAGTACGAGTACGGGAGCACATTTCCTTCTGGCTGCTTTCATTTCACTTCAGATGACACACAGAAACACAGTGCTTACATACCTCAACCTGCTCAATGACATTTCTGAGTGAGGAGTGGATATGACATAGTCTGTTGGGTTTTTTCGCAAATACATTGAATTCCTAAAGGTTTCCAGAAGTGGGAGTAATTATTATAGAAATTGCTTTACTAAGGAACAAAATCTTTAAAAAAAAAATACTTTAAATGTATCTGGATTGTTTTGTAGATTTGATGTTGGAACTATCTTATCTCTACAATCAGAGCATACAGACATGTTCTCTTTCCTCCAGCAGAGGGAGAGTTTGTTGTGGGCTGAAGGAGGGAGAGGAGGGGAGGGACAGTGGCAGGGCTGAGGAAATACAGATGGCAAGCCTTCCAAACCTTGTACAGGTCTAACTTGTTGGGCATGGCTTCAGTCAAGCAGTCATCTCGCCGACACAGGATGGGAGCTTTGAGGGTAAGAAAAAAAAACAGCTCATAATATTTTCTAGCAAGATTAAGTTTGGCATTTGGACCTAACCTAAAATTGTCAACTGTGAATATGCTTATAATAAATGTCTGTGGGTTTTGTTTTGTTTTTGTTTTTTTTACTGAACAATACAGTACCAGTCTGTATTCCTATGGATTACAGTTTTTCATTTCAATTAACTCAGGTTAAGCACATGTGAAATCAAAGCTTCAAGGTATAATCTAATGATAATGGTGGTATTGTCATGTTTCACTTTAAACAAGTCAGAAGTACTGCCGTAGATATAGTGGCGCGCGCCGGTAGATTTCCTGTTAAGATTTGAAAGCTTGTTAATTATTAGACCAACGTAAACCCTCAGGTTCAGTTAGACTCCAGTGATAAAACAGCTTACTTGTCCTGCCTGCAATAAGTCTCATAGGCTACTGTAATTACTTCCTAATTCTGGTTTTAATTTTGTTTTTGTCATAACACCACATAGTTCTGCATTATGCCATGATATGAAGTGAGGACATGCTGAGATACAGGAACATCTAGGAGGACTTGTTCAACTTCCTAAAATGTGATGGATCCTCCTCAAAGGCCAGATAGAACAATCCAGAGACAAGATGCAAGCACCACTGACCTCCCCATGCCTCTTTATGAGGATCTACATGGAATGCACCTTAACGAGCGTGTTGAAGCCTTTCCTGAAGATAATGAAACACATTTGTATGAGCGCACCTTGGCTGGGCTCATATCCCCAACTGAACCTGAACCACAACCCCCAGGCCATCTCTTGGGTCATGGGGGAGGAGGTCCTGGGAATACCGACCACCAAAGCACAAATGGACCTCCCCGAGTCTGTAGCCCTCCCCCTCCGCTCAGAACTAGGTTTCCCAGTGCATCTTTGCCAGTTAGGCAACGCAATGGACCCCCTCCTGTTCCTCCCAGGACACGAATACCCCTCAGCAACAGCAAAAAGCAGTTTTCCTTTGATCTCACTGAGCCTGCTCACAAACTGAATCGTTCCAGGACAGAAATAGACAATCATGTGAGTATCTCTTGTAGTTTCTCCCTCAGCAAAGACAAAAAGCTCCTTCTATGATTCAATAAAATGACCCAAATTAAAAGTGGCAAAATCAGAGTAAAGGCCTATATGTGCAATTTGTCTTTTCTTTTTCTTTTTTTTTTCACATCAGGACCCATGGGTCGTCAAACTAATAGACACTCCACAAGGCAGCACCAAGAGCCTGGCTTCTTTTTCTGCTGCAACGTCCAAGTAAGAGAGTGCATGTAAATTAGTTCCTACATATTTATGGTATTTAATGTTTCAACATGATCTTTTTGCCATGTAAATGAGATAAAAATAAAATACTGTATATAATGAAATTGAAAAGTTTTGTTATCCACCCTTATGACACCTTAACTCTCAAAATGACATAAAACAATAACAGTTAACTTTAAATGTGGTATATATCATAGAATTCATTTTGTCATCCGTGTAGATTTTTATTACTGCTTCATCTACAGTTGTTGCTTAAAAATAATCTCACATTATATATTTTCCAAAATGTGTCTACATGTGACTTATTTTGATGAACTGTATACATTCAACTCACCATTGTTTTTGTACCTTCGGTGAGCTGAAATGAGTCATGTTGCTGTTCATATGAAGTTTAAGTATGGAACATATTTGTCATCATACTTTCATTTTCACACTGGAAACCTGTTTTTCTTTACCATATTTGGCAGGCTTATGTCACGCTACAAGCACACAGACAGCGTGCATAACTCAGGTGTGCTATGGGGTCGAGTGTTACAAATCCACCCTGCCCTGCTGCAGCAGGTGGAGGTGAATGTCAGCGTGGCCACTGACTGGGACTATCACCAGATCCCCTTCCCCACCACAGGTAAGATTAACCCACACAGTACCAGAGCCACTTACTATACTTAGAATAATTGTAACCTTTACCAACAGAGAATTAAGAGCCCCATTAAACCATGCCTACTGTACAGTGTATGTTTTGTGTGTAATGGCACTTTTTCATCCATGGTTTCAGTGGTGAAAGAAGTACTCAGATCCTTTACTTAAGTAAAAGTAGGAATACCAGAATGTAAAAATACTTGTAAAATACTTTAACAAGTAAAGGTCCTGCATTCAAAATAAAGTAAACAAGTATTACCAGCAAAATGTACTCATAGTATCAAAAGTAAAAGTACTTACTGGGGAAAATGGCTCCTTTTTAAATTCTGGATCTACCAAGGACCTGAAAGATGATTTTTTTTAAATGATCTTGTATAAACATAAAGAGATTGTGCCCACATAAAAATAATGACTTTTCGGGACTTTATCATTCTTATTAGTACATGGTGACGTCATGTAAATTCTATCAGAGCTTGGCACAAATCCAACCTGAGCAGCTCTAATCAGCCACATAATTGAAAACACCTGTGTGGGTGTGCAGGGCCTTTAATCTATAATAATATATCATATTTTAGAAGTTGATCATATGGTTTGTATGTCAAATCAAAGTAACTATTAACAGCAGTACAGCTTTCAGATAAATGTAATAGTAGAGTAAAAAGCACAGTAATTTCCTCTGAAATGTAGTGGAGTAGAAGTATAAAGTAGCATCACCAGTACCTCAACATTGTATTTAAGTGCAGTACTCGAGTAAATGTAGTTACATTTCACCACTGCGTGGTTTTTATGCACTACAGTATCTGAGGACACTTCAGCTCATTCTTTAGTCACTGCACATGTTGGCAGAAGTGTGTGGACTCTGAACTCTAATCTTTTTTCCAGTGAACAGGACAGTGAAGAGTCTGATTGATGAAATCTTCCAGCTGCTGGACCTGACTCCCGGCACAAGTGGGCATTATGTTTTAAAACTGTGCGACTCTGAGGAGTATCTCCAAAAGTAAGTCACTGATCCAGAAATTCACGTTTAACTATGAGCTAGCCTATGGTGTTCTATCCGAACATGGTGTGTTTCCACATTCATTGTTTAATTTGGTGCACCAAATGCTATTTCCCACATCTCTCCTTAGTGAAGAACTGCTGGGTATGCATGAGACTGTTCAGATCTACTACAAGTTTAATTTAGTACTCCCCCTCCGACTGCTCCACGTGAACAACCTCAAACACTGTCTGGCCAGGAATGTAAGTCAGTTCAAACTCCTTCTCTATTCCCACCTACAGTATAGATCATTTACCAAGAAGGGGTGGCCTGTTTTCAGTCTTGAAATGCTTCTTTCACAAATGCCTGAGTCTGGCTCCTGGTCAACTTGTTATCATCAGGGCTATTGTAGCTGTAAAAACCTCCACCCTGAGTTCTTGACTTTGTTCTGTTTACACATCACGTCATGGCTGGTGGCATTTAGCAGCAAGAATGAAATAGAATAAAGGTGAGCCTGATGTGTCCTTAGATTTATAGTCACAAAAAGCCAATTAATGCCATTTAATGATTCTACATGCGTTATATAAATCCTATATGAGATTCTATATTTATTCAAAATACCACACAATAATTTGCCACAATCCTACACAACAATCAGTATTTAAACCTGTGTTTCTTCTCTGAGGGGGAGGACGACAGAACCGTATGCCAACTGTACCAGCTCCTGCGTCCTGTCTGTGTCTTCAACACCTGCAAGTAAGATGCATACCAGCAGTTCTGCATCCTTCTTCAGCTTTGTGAAAATGGTTTCAATAAAAACAACAACAACTGTGCAGTGGGTCATGTGTCAACCAGTGTCTGTTTGTAGAAAACATAAGGAAAGGTAGCTTTGCTTTGTGGTTTCCTACTGCTTTGTCATGTGCGTGTGTTTAACCTTTTCTCCTCTCTCAGATTGAGCCTGCAGAATGTGCTCAGTAGCTACAACAGAGAGGTGACAGAGCTAATGAGAAGTAAGGTCAGTAAAGACAGGATAACCAGTGGGACATTTATTTCTCTCACACACACATATCCAACCTTATTGTGATTCTTTGCATTTTTCTAATTTGCAAAGATATATAATGTAATATATAATTATATAATAATAATAATAATAATTCAGATATATCAGTAGGAGTGACGTATCCTAAGCTGTCTTTCTGATATTTCTCTTACTTGGGTCTGATCTCATTGTGTCTGTAGTCTGGGATGAACGTCAATGTGCTCGTGGGCTGTGTTCGCACCATCAACAATCTTCTGTGTGGGCTCTCGTGTGAGGAGCTGGAGGACTCAATTGGCAGGCTCAACAGAATCAATCCCATACCTCTGGTAGGATATCACATACATCTGTGAAACCTTTTTTCTGATTAAGGGCTACACAACCATACAGTGCAATCCTATCACTTTTTGCCTTTTAATGTGTGATCACTGCTAAATTCTGCTTTAAGCTTCTTTTTTTTCTTTTTATAGAATACTCTTTTTGTATAATGTTGTTTTATCTTTCTTTACATCCCCACGCCTCTGCCAAGGTGTTGTGACACTGGACACAATACCTCTGTTCAGCAATACAAATCTGTGTTTCCTTATCTTTTTTACAGAGTCATGATGAGATGACTGAGTGTGAAACTGGTGAGTAGCTCCACGCATACATACGCATAAGTGTTACCCATATGGTATATTAACATTTACATTGTCTAAACTGATGTTTATTCTCTGTATCCTAGCCATGATCATGCTCCACGGGGCGATGCTAAAAGTGCTGCAGATCTTTTTTGACAACTTTCAGTCAGACTTCAGAGGTCAGGAGGTAACCAGCAGCCCACAAACCCATGACGTTCAGGACAACAATGAAATCCTCCAATTCAATATTTCAGCTCTCTACCAACTGCAACTTACCTGGATGACCAAGTATGTGTGTATTTACACACAAACACATGCACAATTTTGATACACAAATACGTCAAACAAATGTTGACCACATCCCTGATGAGAACACTGGGGTTTTATTGCTTTCTCTTTCTGTTTTCTCTCCATAATTTTTAGTTATGAGTGCTTCTCTGTTTCCTGTGAGTTGACGTACGGAGGAACAAAGATTTGTGACACTGGTATTTCTGAGAACATCAGTACCGCCTTGTCATATGGAAACAAGATCCGGTGTAATCGTATGTAAGGGCAAGATATTGTCTCCTAGTGTAAATGTTACTTCACACACATTCAACTTCCCCTTTTCTTGTTCACACAAGAATTACATTGTTATTGATAAGGAAGTGAAAGTGGATTCAGCAGAATCCTTTTTAAGACATCTTACCTCTTACTCTGAAGCATGTGATTGTACTGGTCTGATGTGCCATCATAAGTGTGTGTATGAGAAATTATCTATATCAGTTCATTTTAATACAGATTTGTGAGCCATAGTAGAAAATTATAAAAGACTGAAGAAAAAAGAGCAATTAAAAAGATTTAAGAGATAACATAAATAGATAGCAGAGAAAAAGGACACGTTTTTTTGACTGTTTGTGTGTGCTTTTGATTTTAGGATGGTGTTCCCTGTTCCAGTAAATGAGCTGCCCTATGAGAGCATGTTGACATTTTGCCTCAAGGGCTCCAAGCGAGGCAAGAGCCCCGAGCTTTTAGGCTGGGCTGTGCTACCTCTGTACAGCGACAGGTAGGTTGTCCACAACATTTACACCATCTCATAAAGTTTTTCTATACACTTCTGGACTGGTTTAAAATGAAAAATTCACACATGACTACATGCTAATACAGGAGGAGGCTGGGGCGCTGGAGGGAGTTAAATTTCTGATAGCAGGCAGTGAGTTCAGCCTTGTTGTGTGCAGACTGAATGAGCTCCAAATGTTCATATGGACTGAGAGATAGGTCGTAGAGATACATGATTGGAGGGTGTATGGAACATGTGAATATAAAATGACATCCATGCCTGCCTGAACTACTGCAAGGCTCCATTTGTAAAAATCAGTGGAGTGCCCCTTTAACCAATCTTTTAAGTGAGGTTTAAAACAAGAGAGATGTATATTAAAATTTCACTTTTCTCTTTTATACCTGAAAAGATCATTTGTTCCTTTGACTGCTGCAGCTCTCCTTTTCCTGCCACAATACATCTACAGATCACTTAGGATGCAGCATGAAGGATTTTAGCTCGTGCCAAAACGAGAAATCATTTTTTCCACAATTTAATTGTCTCTGTATTTGTTACCATATATTACAATCTTAGTTCTTTGTCAAGTAGAGCACAGCTTGGGCCCCTTGAGTGTCGTAAAGACTCAGAACCAAAGATGATAATGTTTTATCCTGCCTTAAGAATTGCTGAGTCACTAACAGCTTTTGAGTGAGGTTGTGTCTCTTATGTCATTTTCTTGCTCACTTGATAAATGTCTTATGTGGTTAAAGGCTGATTTGATTTTTCATATCAATTAAATCTACTTCTACAAAGTGCTATATACATGTAAATAAAGGTTATTGTTATTCTTACTTGTAATATAGTTTTTATTTTTCCTGTTCTTGTACTTTTTGACCATTTCCTGAGCTCTTAGGCACAATGGTGTAATTAGTGACATACAGTATGTGTACTTTGTGTGTCCAGGACTCTGGTAACTGGGACCATTCTGCTCAGTATGTCCACACTGGCTGAGCAGCCCGCTCCTCCCTCCCCTGCCCTGTTTGACAGCCACAGACAAGCCGTCGGGGTCATACTGCAGGTCAGAAGCACTGGACAAGTCTGCCCCCTGTTGACCAAAACACAAACAACACCACATTACCCACTCAAACATTCATCCTCCCATTGTTCCCCAGCTCAAGTTTCAAGAACAGGTTGAGTGGAAGTATCAGAGGCCCATCGCACTCCCCGGTTCGGTCATATTTACTCAGCCTTGTGAGGAATTACAAAAGAAAATGTTGGACGTCTCTAAAAAGCACTGCCTCTGCTTGTGAGTAGAAGAAAACAACACACATTATATTATGAACTACTGTACATGTATATGTGCCGTGTTCCGAGTTTCATATTTTTGGACATACATCATGTTTTCATTTCTAAAGGGAGATTTATATTCCCTTGTTTTTTCTTGCTTTCTGTATCCCTAAACACATTGCTGAAATTACCTCTGCTTCCCCAGTCTAACACAAAATGAGAAGGCTTTCCTCTGGAGTAAGCGTTACTGTAGTGACAAAGGAAGTACTTTCCTCCACCTGCTGCTGGGTGGAGCCCCCCGGTGGCAGCCTGAAGACTTGACAGAAATCTATACTATTGTAGAGAACTGGCCCATCCATCTACCTGAGGAGGCCCTCTTCCTGCTCAGTGACAGGTAGGTTCACATACAGAAATATGGACATGGTCATTATGCAAAGCTGCAAAGACTAATAATAACAGATAACATACAGCACATGGACAAAGGTTTGTTTTGTTATTGTTTGTTTGGTCATGTGCTTTGGTTCAATTACAACCATGCCAATATTGCAGTAGGATATCTGCATCTTGCAAAAAGATGCAAAATATTGATATCTGATGATATTTTTCAACACATTCTGTCCATTCTAGCAGGGCAAGTGTGTCAGTTCAATGTAAGCACCCAGGTCAATACATATACACACACAATAAATACAGAAAGAAAACACACTGGTCAAAAAAACAAAACAGAAAGCTATGTGTGAAATTGGTAATAAATATATTAATAAATATCTAAAAACACACAGAAGAAATGAGGCTGTACAAAAGCGTAAGAAAAATGACTGAGAACAGAGAAGACTGATAGCAAAAGGGGGTAAAGGGTGATTACTTTTACAGGCAGGTAGAGTACAGCTACTGTACATCCTGAGAGCAGCAGAATGTCGGGTAGGTTTAATATGCTCATTGATTTTCATATGATGCCTCGGAGTTTCCCTCTGGCTGTTTCTGTCCTTTGACTGACAGGCTGTGGAACCGACAAACAAAAGAAAAGGTTGGAAGACTTGATTGATCAAAACTATTAAGAATAACTAAACTGAAAAGGAGTTCAGTTTTCGGAGAGGATGCACTCTTTGCTGGCCCAACAATCATCTTTGTGTTTATATACCACTTTAGCTAGTTGTCAAACACAGTACTTGTAATAGCTGACAATTTAAACACTGTCATCATGTACTGTATGATGTACTGTGATGTTATCTCTGATATGTCTGGATTCATTCTTTAGTAGTAGTGGTACTTTTTCAAGCTAGTAATTGAATGTGGTTTTGTAGGGATAGTTAATTCAACAAGGCAAGCAGACCACAACCACGATTCATATTTCCATTTGTCTTGTTTGGTGACTTATTACATCTTTTTCAGTTTTCATGATCAGACTGTGCGGAGGGCTGCAGTTCATTACTTTGAACAGATACCAGATGGAGAGCTAGAGGTGTTTCTGCCACAGTTGGTCCAGGTAAGCACCCGTCCCTAACACACACCACTAACTAACTAACTACACACTCCAAGTGACAAAATACAATAAACATTTTGTACACTTCACATGCATCTCTTTGCCATCCTTGCTGTGTCTTTAGAGGTCATTATTTCAGCACAAGACCAAGCCAGTGTTTAATTGGTTTAAGCCGTCAGATTTTAAATATGAGAATAGATGGCACACTGTAGATTCTTCAGTGGTTTGATGTTAGTTTGATCGGTCATCCGGTCCTGCAGGCACTGAAGAGTGAGTGGGAGTTGGATGGACCTCTGGTGATGCTGCTGTTGGAGAGATCACTGAAGAACATACAGATTGCCCAGCAACTCTACTGGTGAGCAGCAGAGTCAGACATCAAACTGAGGGAATGTAGTTACGCTGTTGTTGTTGTTGTTTCATTCACTTGAAAATGTTGATAACATAATGACAGTTTGCATGACAGTAAATCTCATTCAGGTTTGGTCAAGTTATGACTTTTGAACGACTTTTACAAATAAAACGAGTTATTTCCGATAATGTAATCACCAGTAATGTTGCAAAAGGAATGAACGTAAGGTAACACCAGTGCAGTATGTATAGTAAAGTTTGATCATTTATTAATGTTTTACATGCTGGCAGGCTGCTGGAGGATGCTCACAATGACCCCTACTACCAGAGTTGGCTCAGTAAGATTCAGGCTGCCCTGCAGTACTGCTGTGGCCAGGCACTGAGGCAGGAGCTGGAGCATGAAACCCGCCTGGTGTCTGTACTAGTACAGGTGGCTGAGAAGGTTCGCACTGCCGAAAAGGCTCGACGCAAGGTCCGTAAACAGATTTATTCGTTTAGTCATTCACTGACTCGCTGGCTCGTAACTCTCCATTGTTATGACTAACTGTGCAAGTCAGTTTTGGTAGTTCATTTGATGAATTTCTCTGCAGAATGTTTTGAAGAAAGAAAAGTGGAAGATTGATCAATTCTTCAGAGATGAGACCAGCTGTTGTCTACCACTGGATCCTGCAGTCCGTGTAAAAGCATTGGACGTGGATGTAAGAACGTTACGCAGCACATTACACCTTTATATCATTACTGTAATCTAAAATGCATACAGTTCTATACCATTTCGAAGGAGTGTTTACTCTTTTGATGTTACTTACAGGCCTGTCATTTCTACAACTCCAATGCTGCTCCTCTGGGGGTCTCATTCATCTGCTCTGACCCTCTGGCCACGAACGTCAGTGTCATCTGCAAGGTTGGTAATAATATGTTACTTTATTGATCCACACTGGGTCTCATGCAAGAACATTTTCATATTCTTATCCTAAACTTCTCATACTTTATTCTTTGAGGTTTGCATTTGTGAGACGTCATCATTGGCGCAATCAATGCCCCTAAAATTGCCATATAAGGTTCTATGTTTGTAGGCAGGTTTCATTCACAAAAATGTTACCAAAGAGTGAAAAGAAGACTTTCACACTGCGGAGCTTTTAAACTCTAAATTCATTCAGATTAAGGAATTATAATTCTCAAGTGAAACCAGTGTGTTTTCCCCCTGTGCAGACTATCTGTACATGACTCGTACGACAGGTCTGGATCACTTACGCATTTCGTTCACACCTCAGAGAAAATACTACAAGAAATGCATGCATGAATGCCACTATTTCTCTTAAATCGCTTGTACGTGCCACTTAAGAATGAATCTGTTCGTACAAGTGGTTCTTGCATGAGGCCCACTGTCTTTTTTCTTGTCTCCTTCAAGGGGAAATCGAAGCTCATGGTCAGTAACAAAGCAGCTTGCACGAACGGACTTGTGACATGGCACTTAGGCTGTCTTGCTGAGTCAAAAAGCAACCTTTTTAGTAAACAGTTTCCATTACTCAGTTAAATGTGTTGTTCAGACAGGAGATAACCTGCGTCAGGACATGCTGGTTCTTCAGATAGTCCGTGTGATGGACAGGGTTTGGCTCCAGGAGGGACTGGACCTGCGAATGATCACCTACAGGTGTCTTTCTACGGGCAAAGCTCAGGGTCAGTTTATTTGTTTATGTTTTTGAATGAACATTAATAGTTGCCTTGTCTTATATCTCTGTCACTGTGAAGTTGTGTTTTTCCACATATATTCTATTTGGTTGACAGGCCTGGTGGAAGTGGTTCCAGGGGCAGTGACTCTAGGGAACATTCAGCAGGAGTGGGGTCTGAGTGGCACCCTTCGAGAAGACACACTAGAGAAATGGTTCCATATGTGGAACAAAACTAAGGAGGACTATGAGAAGGTTAAGACCACTACAACATTTTTGATAACTTAACCATTATGCTTGACTGTACGCTTGAATATTCATTTTGCTTTTGTTACATGTTTTTGTTGCACTGTGTAACACTCTGCTACTGTGCATGTGCAGGCTGTGATGAACTTCATCCACTCGTGTGCAGGGTGGTGTGTGGCCACCTTCATCCTGGGGATCTGTGATCGCCACAATGACAACATCATGTTGAAACACAGTGGACACATGTTTCACATCGACTTTGGCAAGATTATGGGTAATGCGCAGAAGTTTGGAAGCTTTAAAAGGCAAGTCAAATAAAAATGCAAGCTGCATTTTGAAAGTGAAAAGAGCTGCGTTTTTGTTTGAGCAGCGAGGAGATACAGCAAAGTATAAAGTCAAAGATGATGTGAATTAACAAGAAACTTCCCCCACTCCTTTTTTTTGCAATGATAGGGACCGATCACCATTCATCTTTACATCTGAGATGCAGCACTTCATCACAGGCGGGGGGCAGAAGCCTCAGCGCTTGCATCGCTTTGTGGAGCTCTGCTGTGAAGCTTACAACATAATCAGACAGCGCTCTGCACTGATACTCAGCTTGCTGGAGCTGGTAATACCTTTACTGAATAATGCCGCCACGGTAACAACCTCATAGCTGTATCTGAGAATAGATAATATTACATAAAACACATTTTCATTCATGGTGTATATGTGGTTTCCAGATGCTACATGCAAGAATGCCAGAACTGAAGGACTCTAATGACCTGAAGTATGTCCAGAACAACCTCAGACCCAATGACACAGACCTGGAGGCCACATCCTACTTTACAAAGTAATTTAATGCACAACACACAAATGCACACAGTCTGACTTTCTAACTAAACATATTCTTCAAAATATCCCATATTTTATTTCTTTCGCAGTGTTTTTCTAATAATGGTTTGTGTCCCTCCTGATATAGGAAGATCAAGGAAAGCATGGACTGTGTTGCAGTCAAGTTTAACTTCCTGACACATAGCATGGCTCAAGGGAAGAAACAACAACCACTAACCCAGGACGGCATCCCCGCTCCCAGCACCAACATCCAAGAAGCTGTCATCCAAGGATACACCGTCAGGGGAAGAGTTGTGGTGAGGCTGCATGTTGCTCTTTGTGTTGTGGTAATTCAGACAAAATATGTTGGCCTCAGTGTTCATTTTTATAATGAAATGTCACTGAGAAATTTTTGCCCGATGCACCACAGAGCTTTGTGTTACATCCTAATAGCCAGGGGAGCTGATGACACACCTGGAACTGACAGCAGGTTCACACATATTTGTACTGGGAGGAATAACCCCTGGCACTCAGCTGACACTGTGTGTGTGTGTGTGTGTGTGTGTGTTTTGGGTCTGCTGTCACTTATGGCCTCCTAGGCAGCAGTGCTGTGTTTAGAAAGCCTTTCTTGCGTTCTCCAGAGTCGAGTGAGGAGTGTTACTGGTGTTTGTTGGCATTCAGCTGCTCTTTGATCAGAATAGGCTTCCTGATGTCAGGCTGAACCATTTGGAGGCAGAGATGGAGCGCCTTGTCAGTCAGCAGAAGCACAGAGATTTTCCCAGTTTGCCTGTAGCAGAATTAGTGGCAATGACAAGTATCATGCATTCAAGTATTTACATGAAGGTAGTATAAATAAAGGATTTCCCAGTAGATCAGTAAATGTCAAATATAAACATGTGGGAATTCTTAATTTTCACTTCTTCTAAGTGCTAGTAGTGCTTGTTTTGTTTGCACAGTATAAACACACAAATTCACTATTTCCCACATTCTTCTTTTTAATTTGGACTCCAGCAAATACTTTTCAGAATGCACACATAAAACAGAGGAAATATTTAACAGTAAAACTATGCAAAAGAAGTTGCTTTGTTAGGATTGATTTCTATTATAGAAGGCACTGTAAAAGCTCATGGTTACCACCTTGAGACCTCAGGTTAGTTTTCAAAATTGGTGAACGTTTGCAGAGGTCCAAAAACAAATTGTTTGAGTTTACTGTATACATCTAATGTTCCATACTCAAGACAGACAGACCTTTAAAACAGTAATTCATTGGATACTTTATAGGTCCTTGAGGGGAAACTCTCGCTTGAGCTGTCTTCTTCCAGGAGATTTTAAGAGTGCGGGCCGGTTACCAAAGAGCACTCATGGAGTTAGCTGGGAATCCACTGTTTAAGAATGTGAACGATATTTAACACCTGCCTGGGAGCTTCAAAATGGATCCCGGGTTATCAACTTTCTCTGCTCATTTACTCACTCTGCAACCTAATGGAATCATTTTTTTTTTGTTTGTTTGATTTGCAGATCTATGACCTGAGAGTAACTATTTATGATGGTTTTCTGAACAGTGAGAAGACATTTGGGCAGTTTGAGCTGATCCATAAGCAGCTGCAGAACTACTTCATTGAATCTATGCTGCCTCAGTGAGTGAAGAAAAACACGCACACACCCAGCTCACGTCACATGGCTATTTTAATTTGAAGCACTGCTTTTTCTTTCACAATAATGACATAATTTGATGCATGCCTTAACTCCTTCACCCTTATAGGTTTCCTAGCTGGTATAAGATGTCATTCACACCAGGCAGGAAGATGTCTCTGCTGAATAAATACCTAAAACAGCTTTTTGAGGGACCATGCAAGGGAGTAAGTTCCTCTTGTCACTGGTTGATTTCTCTCAGTGATCTCTTGTTATACCTGCCTCTAACTTGCACACCTGCTTCGCTCTGTCGCCTGCAGAATGAATTTGTGTGCAGCTTGTTCCTGGATGGCCCCAGCACAGTCAAAGACAGTGTGGTGACAGGTAATTTTCTGCTCTTAAATAAGTTGGTGTATAAAAAAATATTATAAAAGATTTTATAAAATGTCATGTTAAAGGCAATATTTGGAATGTGAAGACTGATTCTGTGCTATGTCTTGAGGAAACTGATGATAGTCCATATACAGTACAAGACATGTTATGCTGTGACTAACTGGCACTGATACACTGATCTATTGCAGGAGCCCGTCCTCAGATCCAGCTCTACATTTCTTACTCTGACAGTAAGCTCTCGGTCTTGGTAAAACACCTGAAGAACATTGTGAGTTTCCTTCACTCTTATTGTATTGTTTGTAGCATTTAACAAGAGGAAAGCATACATAGTAAATGTGTTCTCTCTACTTTATGGTGAGCGCTCAAGAGCAGGCGGTCTCTTCCGGCCCCTTTTCTCTTTTCAACAGAAGCAGGCAAACGGCTCTAACCCTGATGCCTACGTGGTCACACGTCTGAGACCGGACCCTCAGCAGCGATCCAAGAAGAAGACAAAGGTGGTCCGCAATAATGACAACCCCACCTTCAATGAACTGGTACAACTTTCATCCTTCCTACCCTCTATCCATGATTTAGCACAGTCACAGCATCCTTAGGTTTTCCATTAGATTACTGGGCAGGTTTAAGAAAGTAAAGCTTTCATCCTTTGATTATGGGACAGTACTTAAACAGTACTTAAACGGAAAAAAGGAAACTAAAGCCCCTGTTCCACAGTTTTGACAGATAAAAGTCAAACTTTACAGCAGGAATATCCTTCCAATTACTGGATGTTCTGAATGTAGAGCTGTTTGTTAACTAAAACATCTGCCTCTTATTCACAGCTGGAGTACAGTTATGTCCCACTGATGTATGGGATGGTGCTGGAAGTGACAGTGAAGAGCAAGAAGACTTTTGTGGCTGCAACCAACATTAAACTGGAGGAGGAGTTGCTTGACAAGGAGACCTGGTTTCCCCTTGGGAACTGTGCGATCTGACCTCAGAGAGCTGCACTGTAGACCTGCTGCCAGCAGGGGGTGCAACCACATTAAGGAGAAGAATGGATCCAAAGATTTCTCAGACAGTATGAGTGAGACAAATTCACCTGAGCAGAGGATTTGCACACTCTCATTTATGCCTATTTATCAGATATACCTTAACCTTAAAGAGCTGAGTATGCTGGCAGTGAATGGAGTGTTTAGATGAAGTTACAAGGCTGAGTAAAAGAAGGGAAGGAGACCGTTTACTGTGTGAAACATCCTTTATGTTTATTTTTAAATGTTAATCAAGTGAAGGACATTTGCTAATTAGTTAGATTTTTTGATGTGGCCTTGGTGATGGATGAAGTGAAGAAACTATTACTTTTATTATCATACTTGCACTTTTGTTTGTACTTTGACTTTCTTCACTGTGAGTCAAAACAGTCCTTGTAAATGTGTGTGTTCAAGACTGTCGATTAAAGAGGAGGTGATGCAGCGCTGTTATGAGCTGCCTGTCTGATACCTGCCCAGACGGAGTGTGTTTGTCCCTTTGGGCTGTGTCAACTGGATGTCCTTGACCAGTGGAATTGGAAATGGGAGGCAGGGGGGTGAGGGAGCGGGGAGAGGGCTGAGGGGTGAGGATAGTGTGTGAGCAGGATGACAACTCTGCCTCTCTGGCCTGAGTTAACACTCTCTCCCTCACTCATTCCTTTGTCTTATCCATGAGTGGCATTCAAACACAGTTATGCACATGCATGCACAAATACCCCTGAA